>PVIH01021800.1:0-28803 GCA_004025045.1 Sigmodon hispidus | reverse complement strand
CCCCCCTCCAGACCCCATAATAGCAGAGCACCCAACTATATGTGCCATTTCCAAGGTTCTCTCAGTCTCACTAGCTCATAGGGTTCCCCCCCCACCCCCCACCCCCACCCCCGCAAAAAAAATCAAAATTCATCATCTCAATCATCTCATGCCTTAAACTCACCTGGACTGCAAGAAATGAGCTGCAAAACCCAGTAGACCAACTGCCAGAAGATAGAGCTCTCATCTTTTGAAGACAAACTTTGCCCTAAGACAGCTTGAAGCAGTTTTAAGAGATCCATCAACCTAGTTCCTGTCCAATCCATATACCCCTGCCCCACTACATAAACCTGGCTTTCTGTTAATAATAAACATAAGGGTGAGGTAAGAATTCCTGGCACGTAGTAGCCACGTGGTAAACTCAACATGACGCCATCAGAATGTGTTAATCTGTGCCCACCTGTTCTCTCATCAGGAGATGCCATGTGAAAGTCTCTCTCTTCTCTTCTGCTTCTCTCCTAGTAACTCTCCTGAATAAACTCTAGTGTGGCTGCTGGCAGTGTGTATCTGCAAAACTAACAGCACCTCCATTTCTTCTGTTAGGACTGCTGTTGTCATACTGCACATTCTGTATGCCTCATAATATATTCTTTTGAAACTGCCAGTGAGCTATTAAGAAAGATTAAAGTAATAATAATATTAATTTTAAAATGTATTTGTTGTGTAGTTACCAACATTTGCTATAAATAAATAAGATTGATAAAACGATGGAGTAAATAAAGCTAATGCTCAGCACTTCCTTGAGGAGAGTGGGATCTCAGGGAGGCCCATAGGCCCCTAGCAAGCCATGGCCTCTCTCTTCCCTCCTCAGCAGGACACACTCTTCAGGTTCTAAGTTACCCAACTCCATCCCCTTCTACCTGTGTCTATGCAAGCTGATGACTTTCTATGTGAGGCCCCAACTCAATGTAGGTGAAAAGAACATCCTCCTTATGGTTCCCGGGCCTCACTGTCTTGTGGGTCTCCACATCTTCTTTCTCATCACCTAGAAGCCATAGATAGCAGAACCAAAGTTTGAACTTGTCATGTCTACATGGGATACACTTACGTGGGAGATCGGGTCACTTGGTGTGCAGAGGTGACAAATGTGCTTAGCACATCACAGACGCCCATGAACTTATTCTGTGGCTAGGACATAACCGTGACAGCTAGAGCCCTTACCATTCATATATATGCCGTGACTGTGACTTTTTGTTTCCATGGGACTGAGCAGGTGTTTGCTATTTTTCTGTGCATTTTGGCACACCTCCTCATTTTTCTGAATCCTCAGTGAGGATTTACCTATTGCCTGTTTGTTTCTATGCTGTGTTAGATTACTTCTCTCTCTCTCCCTCTGTGTGTGTGTGCGTGTGTGCTCCTACAACACACAATTCAGTCAATATACTAACATGATTTACATGGCTGTTCTCCATGAAGAGGTGCAGATGTTGGAGGGAAGCCAACTCACACAGTACCCTGATTCTCCCACTATTACCAAACTCCAAAGCAGGGACCTTATTTTTGTTTAGCATTGGGAAGACTATGGGCCTCCACAGGTTTGATATAGAATTTCTCCCAGGGGACTGTAAATCATATCCTTGATCCAATTCACTTTGACAAATGTCTTTCTATTTGAATGAGGAAAGGGAACTGAATTCAGGCTCTACTGACTGGACTGTCCTCAGTGACAGGTGTCATGTTCCGCAGGACCGACCAGACATACACAAACAGGAGGTAGCATATGCTACGGGAACCTATTCCAACACCGTGCCTTCTCTTCACCACCACCTGGCATATTTCTGTGAATAAGTAGCCAAAGAAAGCTCATCTAATTGGCACCAACATGCCCCAGTGCACTTCAGGCACTATAGCTTGTGTGTGGAATATGTCAGTTCCCTGTGGTCTGAGATGGAGTCTTGTGGTCTCTGGAGTGCCAGGGCCACAGATGGTCTAAAATCACTGATTCTAGGCCTGTATAAGACACAAAAATTATGTCTCTTATAGTTATTTGACTTGTATACCGTATGAAAAAGTTATTTGACTTGTATACCATATGAAAACCACTATTATAGAAAATATGGCTATATTTTTTACTTTACTATATCTTAAGTCACTTTTAGAGACTATTTCTATACTTTTTAACTTCAAATTGAACACTATTTGCTAAGTTCAAGGGTTACTAACAAGTTACCCATTACTTTTTATTCTCTGCCAGGAGATTCTCTCTAAATCAAGAGCCTCGGCTACTGACCGGTATTTATCTGGTATAATCTAAGAAACCATTTTCCAATGAAACTTACGACTGGCCAAGGACCAGTGGAAACAGGCAGTTAGAGTGCTCGTGCCAGGCAGGCCCTGAGCAAAGTGATGGCTTCTCAGAGGCCTTTAGGAACTACTGCCTTGTGGGAATGGCCCGTGGGAGGAAGGACTATGAGTGGTTCAGTCAGGCCACCTATTGTGTAAGTAAATGCCTGACTTGCTGACCAGAAACCAAGGACCTCTAAGTACTTAAGCCTGGCTCTTCCAAAGGAAAGCAAGTATGGCTGGTGGACAACACTCACTCACTCTTCCAAAAGAAGGGATGTGGCTGGTGGGCAGAATTCATTGAGAAGATTGCAGCTTCTTGTCTCTCAGAAGCACCATGATGTTTCTTTGGTTTTGAAAATAAAAGGTAACATTAAAACCTTAGCTGATACAAGTGCTCTCCACTATAAAGGAGAAACAGTCTGTCCCTAGGCCTACTAGAATGCAGACAGCATGGCACCCTTGGCTAGGGGGGTTTGTTCAGATCTGCAGGGGCCATGTGGAGTCTGAGCTTATAGTTTAAATATCACAATCTGCCATTTAATCAGTTTCAAATTGTCACAACTATCCTAAAAGTCGGACAGTGACTTAGGTGACTGACTTTTAGCAGCATTTAACAAGTAAATGGCTACTACTTAGAAGAGGAATGTTTTAAAAGTTAAAAGTGCACTAAAAGCATGTACTGTTGTTGGAGAAATATCATAAAAGATATCTTTAATGTGAACACTACGTCATACAATGAAAAACTATGTACAGGTGTCGATTCCATCCAGCGGACTACATGACACAGCACATCTTCAGCCAGGCAGCCTTCATCTCACTGCACACTGTCCTTGGCTCTCCGGTTCTTACATCCTGTGTAGTAATTATGGCTCAGGAAGCACATCACTAAATCCTCTGCAGCCCCCAGACTGGTAAGCACACACAGTAGCCTTCTCACCAATAAATATGAACTTAACAGTCAGTCCACTTCCACCTGAGCCATCTGTCTTCACACAGGCATTGTTTCTGGCTGCAACTAAAGCAGATGCACTGTTCTTCACAGTGACCTCAGGGTGTTCTGTATACTGATACAGCATGTCTGGGCCAGGGATAGACTTTCTTGTTAAAGAGTTTATTTGCCTTCACACAGGGATTGCTACATACATTCACAGCTGTAATAGACTGCAATTGTGTATTCCAGTTGTGCTATGAAATCCCAAACATTCTCCGTAGGGAGTACAGTGCACTTGTTGACTGACAAGGAAGCCCCTTAGTCTCCATTTTCATCACTGGCTTTCTCAGGGATGACTTCTAGGCTCCGGCGTGGCTTCTGGGCCTCAGAGTTTTCAGTGCCTGGTTTGTTCAGGCCACATGAAACAGCTGCATAATGGATTTGCTTCAGATTCTCCAAGGTCTCATTCTTAGCATATTTCAAAAGATCTGCTTGTCCCTAGAATAAAGCATGCAATTAAACAGCATTAGACAGACATGACCACTACTGGGCTCTGCAGCACAGACACTGTGTAGAAATACAAGCATCCTGAGCTTGCAAACAGGGTATCTGGTTTTATTGGTACCACATCTGAGGATGTGAATTCTAGTAAGATTGAGTTGTTTTGTGGTATCAACACTGTACTCCACAGTGGCTTGGGGTCCACTTAAAACCTGGCCACCTTTCTACACATGGACTACTCTCTGGATTGCTTAACTCAGATCTTTCAGTGACTGCCGGATCAATCTTGGTAGTTCCTCTTAATGTTTGTTTCAAAAGCTTTTTTACTCTGAAATATTCTGGATTGAGACTTTCCTCCTGGAGGGGGTGGGCCCCATTAGGAAGCTGACAGTCCTCATGTCCTCTGCACATGTTGTCACCTTTCTCAGGACTGTGGCAAAGCAAGTCTAAGGAGGAAGGCTTTGTTCAGACTCAGAGGCTGAGGCTGCCATCACCATGAACATGGAGCAGCTGCTCACATTATGTCTGCGGCTGCAGCAGAACAGAGTCAGGCTGGACCATACAACCTCAAGCCAGTCCTTCAGTGGTCTTTCTCTAGCAAGGCTCCACCTCTCAAAATAGCCCCAACAGCCAGGGTCCTAGGGAGCATTTCACAGTTAAACTATCACAAACAAACAATATGCAACTGCAGGGGAGTACAGACTGCTCAGTGGTACAGCCACTTGCAAATTTCAGAGAACTCTGGTGACACAGGCTTTGTGAGTCTGTCCTGCTCCTTTAAGTAACATCAATAAGATATTGGTTCATCCAACTGCACTTAGGATCATTTATTTGGTTCATTGCAGCCCTGTTTATCAGGGATGAAAAAACTTTCTGCATAAAAAAGTTATGTGGCAGCACCAAATCAGAGAAGCACATATACAGTAGTGGGTGGCCTAGGCAGATTCTCCTGATGGTGACATCTCACGAAACTGTAGTATAATATCAGAACCAGGACATGACATTTGTGGAGTTACTTTATCTTGTGCAGTGAAGACACAGGACTAGCCCAGTGTCACCAAGATCTCTGCTGTGAAATCATACTGGAGAGCAGCCTTTGAGCCCACACAGCTCTTGAAAGTGCTATCAGTGGGTACCCAGCAGCCTTCTTTTTTTTTTTTTTTTAAAGATTTATTTATTTATTATGCATACAGTTTTACAGAAGAGGGCACCAGACCTCATCATAGATGGTTGTGAGCCACCATGTGGTTTTGCTGGGAATTGAACTCAGGTCCTCTGGAAGAACAGTCAGTGCTCTTAACCTCTGAGCCATCTCTCCAGCCCCCCCAGCAGCCTTCTTAGTGTCTGCTGAAGACACTAAAGCAAAGGCTCCCCTGCTCTGGATACATGCTTTTATGCAGCCTGCCCACCAACCTGATCCAGATGCAGCCAACACACACATTAGCAAGAAAAGGTAGAGACTGAAGTGGGGTGGGTCTAGAAGTTGAGCTGATGCTGGGTTCCTGTAGTTTTCCTATCTTGGTCACTCCTAGCTCTGGGGGCTGGGCTGCCTTGTGCATCTTGGGTACTGAGGAACACTTTCTTCATTCATATACAAGTAGTACCCTCCACCATAACACCAAAATGTCTGTGGCATTGCTAAGGGAGCTGCCATGCTGTGCTAACTGACAGCTCTTCCTATTCATAACCTTAGACTTCCTTCTGCAATTTTTCTTTTTGAGACAGGCTCTCACCTAGCTCACACTGGCCTGTTATCCACTATACAGTAGGGCTGGCCCCAGATCCTAACCCTAACCCTAACCCAAAGCTCTATCACAGCAAACGATAGAATCCCTTAGCAAAAGAAAAGAACCATTCACACATCCAGCTAACTCAAGGTTTACTTCCAAACTCCTTTCCTCTTAGTCACTCCCAAAGCTCTATCACTAACCCATATCCCTGCCCCAGCTCCAGAAAACGAACTTCACAGCCCTATGATCCAAATCCTTCATTCTGCCAGCAAGATGGGCTAAAGACCTCTCCGTCCTTGTGTCAGCAGGAAGTAGCAAAGACGACCACAGCGACCTGTTCCCGACAATAAACTCAGTTTTTTTATATATATATATATATCAAAAAGGGTGGAATGTAAGGATTTCCAAAGCTTGCATTCGCCTGGAATGTACCTTTCAATCATGCCCCTGGGTGTGACGATGCAAACATGGGCCCGCCCACCCTTTTAGTGAAAGGGCTCACACGAGTGCCCACCCCTTCCCCCCTTCCCCCCCTCCTCTCTCTCTGCTCTCTTCTGCCCCTATCTCTGCTCCCCGCTTTAATAAACTCTAGTGTGGTACTCTTGGTGTTGAGATTCCATTCACACGCCACGTGCAAAAAACTAACAATTATAATACCAAAAAATGAAAGAAATAATTTTTTAAAAGCTATTATAGTAGCACCTTCTAATAAGAGCTCACAGTAGTGCTTTGAGCTGGATGCACAATGGAGTTCTTACATCTACAAATAACTGTACTCCTCATCTCTCGGCAATGAAACTTCTCTTTCCTACAGAGACAGCCACTGGGAAGAGAGGTTTCACAGGGGGGGCAATGATACCAACTTGGCTAGAGGTCATTCTTATGATTCTGTAGCACAAGATCTGGCTGCTTTCTGCCTGTGCCTGAGCCAGTCAAGCCCTTTCTGAAAACGGTCCTGAAAACAGACACACAGCTACAGGAGTTGGCATTTCACCTGCTAGGTCTTCTTGGTTCAGTATTTCCTCCAATGTTCCCATTCCTCTCTTTTGACATGGCAATGTATATTTTGTGCCATTATAAGTTGGATGTATATAATTTTATATTTTATTTTATAGTGGTCATAAGTAGAGACTATCTTTTAATCTCAGAAGAGAATTTGGACTTCTAAATAATGTCAAGACTGAAAGATTATGAGAATTTCTGAAGTTAGATTAAATTCATTTTGTAATATGATATGGCCATGAGCCTATGGAAACCAAGAACTGGAATGTGATGGTTTAAATGAGAAATATCCTCCCTCGGCTCCGGTATCTCAATTCTTGGTTCCCACTGGTGGAACTGTTCGGGGTGGTTTAGAAAGTGTGGTCTTGCTGGAGGACATGTGTCACTAGGAGTGGGTTTTGAAGTCTTATATCCTCGTCCCACTTCCAGGTTGCTCTTTGTTTCACATTTGTGGTTGAGGATGTGAGCTCCCAGCCTCCTACTCTGGCCACGCCTGCTTGCTACCTCGTATCCCTGCCATAATAAACTCATCCCTCTGGAATGTTAAACTTAAACTCTGTTAAGTTGCTGTGGTTGTGGTATTTTATCATAGCAACAGAAAAGTAATGGATACAGTACCTTTAAGATCGTAATATTCCAGGTAAAGCTCTCCACTGCCTTCTGCAGTTTCCGCTCCTTCAGTCCCTCCTTGGTGCCTATGCTGTGCAAGTGTTCATGGAATTCCATGGCTGAGAGAAATGAAAATAAATGGAGGTTATTACTTCCCTGCCCTATAAGAGGTAACAAACTGGGAACATGTACTTTCTAGGTAAATCTAGAACAATTCCAAGCAAGCTGCACTGAGATTTTATAGATGTGTCTAGTGGGACTCCATACATCAAGAGATGGAGGGTGTCTTTGAAGCAGTGAATGTTCCTCACAGGTCTGCAGGTGGTCATACCCACCTGCTTATTTTAGACTGAGGCTGCTAACATTCAGAAGGAGCAACTCCACATCTACTGAGGACCCAGCACTGGTACAGGAGATGAACAGGATACAAAGACATACATTTCCTGTCAGTTTTAATGATGTGACTCCTGAAAAGGCAAATACACTCCAGGGTAGTCACCATGTACAGGAGCAGTTGCCCAGCACAAACCAAATTCACTATGATGTGGTGTGGGGAGGGGAGCTCAAAACTGAGTGAGGAGTGAGGAGTGGGTGACTCTGGAAAGAGTTAGGGAGTAAATATGGTCAAGATAGAGATAGAATATAAAATAATAGAATTAGCAAAAATGTTATTTAAAAAGTAAAGGATGAAAATTTAGTAGCAAGACTGTTGTGACGATCCTTCTAGAGAAACTGTTTTGACAAACAATTGGGAATAGTCATTTGATTGAGTAAACAGTGAAAAACATCCTTTAGAAAATGGAATGGTAGAGATACTTCTCCCTTTTACAGCAAGTAGGTTTGATGTCTAACCTTATGTGGACTCTTGCTACAGTCATCAAATGCCAACAGCTTCTCAACTAGGAGTGGGTTTTTGTACCCACTTTATAGAACCACTACATTCTGGGATTTTGTCTGATTTGAACTTATGCAAGAATCATGTATGTAGTCAAAACTGTTTTGCCTCTTACCAAAAGCAATCCACAGATTGAATACAATCTGTAGCAAAATCCCAACACAATTTTAACAGATCTTGAAAGAATAATACTCAACTTCATATGTAAATAACAAGAAACCTAGAATTGCCAAAACAATCTTGTACATTCTTATCCCAAGGGCATTAGCTCAACTATGTTCATAGCAGCATTACTTGTAATAGCCAGAACCTGGAAACAACCTAGATGTCCCTCAGCTGAAGAATAAATTAACAAACTGTGGTACATCTACACAATGGAGTACTACTCATCAGAAAAAAAGGCATCTTAAAATTTGCAGGCAAATGGATGGATTTGGAGAATATCCTCCTGAGTGAGGTAACACAGGCCCAGAAAGATAAACATGGGATGTTCTCAGTCATAAGTGGATTTTAGACATAAAGCAAAGGATTACCAGGCTGCAAAACGCAATCCCCAAACAGCTAGGTAACAGGAGAAACTTAAGAGAGACATTCAGGGATCCCCCTGGAAAGGGGAAATAGAGAAGATCTCTTGAGTAAACTGGGATCATAATGGGGAGCAAGCAAAGGGAGGTAGGAACAATTACGAGAGAATGAGATGGTTGAGTGGGAGGAGCAACAGAGAGTGAGAACAAAGAAATGGATATCTTGATAGAGGGAGCCACTGTGGGGTTAGAAAAAAAAACCTGGTGTTAAGAAAACCTCTAAGAACCTACAATATGCCCCTGGCTAGAACTCCAAGCAAACAGGACTTTCCCTATAATTTAGTGAATGACCATCCTAACTTTCATTGTAGAACCTTCATCCAGTAATGGATAGAGGCAGAAGCAGAGATGCATAGCTAAGCACCAGGTTGAGCTCCCGGTCCAGCTGAAGAGAGAGAAGAGAGTATATGAGCAAAGGGATCAGGATCATGACAAAGAGACCCACAGAGATGGCTGACCTGAGCTACTGGGAGCTCACTGACTCTGAAATAACCTTCAGGGAAAGGAACTGAACCCTCCAAAGGTAGACAGTTGAAAGGCATGGGCAGTTTGTGGAGCCTCTTGCAGTAGGACCCGAGTTTATTTCTGGTACATGAACTGACATCTAGGAGCCCATTCTCTACAGAGGACACCTAACTCAGCCTTGATACTGGGATGAGGGACTGTACCTACCTCAACTGGATATGCCAGACAGAATTGACTCACCCTGGGACTCCTTGCCCTCCTTAGGGAAGGGATGGGACGATGGGGTGGGGGAGGCTGAGGGGGAACAGGGAAGAGGGAAGAAAAGGGAAGCAGTGGAGGATATGGAAAAACTTTAAAAAATAAATAAACTGCTTTGTCTAAACAACATTATTTACCTGAGATTATACACCACATCTGGCTATTACAATCTTTCCACCTCCTCTTCCATAAAAACCCTTGGGGGAGGATTGTCTTAGGGTTACTATTGCTATGATGAAGCTTGGGGAAAATGGGACTTATTTGGCTTATACTTCCACATTACAGTTCATTCAGCGCTGAAGGAAGTCAGGGCAGGAACTTCCAGAACAGGAACTGTAGCAGGAAGTGATGTAGAAGCGTTGGAAGAGTGGCTGTGGACTTGCTTACTTCCTATGGGTTGTTCAGCCTGCTTTCATATAGAACCCAGGACTACCAGCCTAGGGCTGGCTCCACCAATAATAGGATAGGTCCTCCAATATTAATCACTAATTAAGAAAATGCTTTACAGGCTTGCTTACAGCCCAATCTTATGGACACATTTTTTCAATCAAGGCTCCCCTCTTCTCCAACAACTCTAGCTTGTATCAAGAAGACATAACATTAGCCTGTATAAGGTATGATACACACACACACACACACACA
Organism: Sigmodon hispidus; assembly: GCA_004025045.1. Classification (NCBI taxonomy): domain Eukaryota; kingdom Metazoa; phylum Chordata; class Mammalia; order Rodentia; family Cricetidae; genus Sigmodon; species Sigmodon hispidus. The sequence goes on along the minus strand of PVIH01021800.1, from coordinate 18,861 downwards.
CACACACACACACGTCTCACGTAGGACCCCATAGTCTCTTATTAATTGCATACTGACCAATTGAGGTCTCTACGTTAATTGCCATTTACTGTAAGAAGTTTCTCTGATGAGGGTTGAGAGATGCAGTGATCCATAGGTTTTAATACTATGTCTATTTAGTAAAATAAAAGTATTGGGCTCTCTCCCAGGGCGTAGGGCCTATCTAGCCATAGGTTCATGGGTTCTTTAACAGTGCCAGATATGGTTTTCAACTCACAGAATGGGAATTAGATATAAGCAGAAAGTGATTGGTTACTCCTGTAACATGCATGCCATTATTATACCAATAGGCACATCTTTGCCTGGCTAATTTTTGTAGCTTACAGGAGTCATATCTGGGTGTGAATGATGATTATTCTCTTTTGAGAGTATCCAATGTCATGAAAGTCAGCCAGTAGGTATAAGCTTGTAAGTATCAGCTTGATTTATCCATGTTCTGTGGGTGAAGTATGTGGTGTCTTCAACAATATAATCAAGTTCTAAAGGATAACTGAGAACACTGGCAATAGTATGTAATGATTAGGGATCTATGGAATCCCATTGGCTAAAACTAAAAAAGCAGGAACCCATTCCTAGTGCTGGCCTTTTTATTTGCTAACCTAGTTGTTCTATTATCTACCAATGTAGGGTAACTTCATGTAAACTCCTAGCCTTCCTTGTTTATCATCTTGTATATCATGATTTCTAACTCTAGTTCCCGTAGATATACACTAAATTCCTAACCTCTCCAAATATGACACATAAATGGAAAAACAAAGCTATTATCCACAAATGAGACAAAAACATGAGCAATATCATCAGGATCATCTAACTCAGAATAACTATTTCCAGCTCCATCCATTTAACTACAAATTTTCATAATCCCTTTTATTAGCAGCTAAATAATACTGCATATATTTTTTATTTATTCATCAGTTGATAGGCATCTAGGCATTTCCATCTTCTGGTCACTGTGAATAGAACAGTGTAATGGTCTGAATGGAAATGGTCCCATAAACTTCTATAGAGAAGATTAAGAGGTAGGTGTAGCCTTGTTGGATGCGGTGAGGTGTGTCACTGGGGGTCCACTCTATTCCAGTCTGCTCTCTGCCTCCTGTTTGTATATCACATGTAAACTTACATGGCTGCCAGCCTGATGCTTTGCTCCCCATTTTGATGGTCATAGACCCTAATTCTCTATTAGGGTCTATGACCATCAGCAAGTTCTCAAACAATTTCTATTGCATTGTCTTATATAGTATCTCTTCACAGCAATACAATAATAAGTAAGACAAGCAGTTATGATCATTTTTAAAGAGATATCAGATCTTTCTGAGTTCAAGGCCAGCCTGGTCTATAGAGCAAATTCTAAGACAGCCAGGGCTACACAGAGAAGCCCTGTTTCGAGCACCTCCACCTCAAAAAAAAGAAAAGAAAAAGAAGGGATCTTAGTTATTTGGATTCAAATTTAATTGAATGTTTTTACATAATTTTTGAAAATTCATGCTTGTTTTTTCTTTATACGTAGAGAACTATTAATTCCTAGCCAACCACTGTAAGTAGCAATAGCTAAGACTGAATTTAAACTTTGTTACTTTTGTCCTTAGAGTAGATTTTACTGAGAATGTAGAGTAAATCTTGTCATCTATGAGCTACATCATGGACAAAGCATACTTGGGTTCAAGTGCTGGCTTACTATTTACTTATATCAGTGTACATGCGCTTTTGTTTCACAAAAAACTTTGTTTTCCAAAAATAAATGTACTCAGAACTTAACCTGATTCCAAAGGCTACCTACAAGTCTATGGAGGTAGTAGATCTTGCTCTTCCCTGCTCCCCTCCGCCTCCTCCCTGCCCCTTCTCTCTCTTGTATGTCATTCATCTTCCCACTGTGTTTGCTCTATGTCACATACTCACAATCTTCCCTTCTCACAGAAGGAGAAGCAAATTACACACACTGTTCTGTACCTCATTGTGCTTATTTTAATGCATAGTGTAGTTTACACCACAATGATGCAGAGCCCTTGCTCATGCTTTTAACAGCCACAGCACCCTGAACTGTTAGATGAACCATTATGGAGGTGGCCAGTTCCTACTAACAGATGCTGAGAATGTCCCACTGCTATTTACTGCATTTACAGTAGTATAAAATTAATTTAGAGCTGGTAATACAGTTTCTGCTTTATATTTATTTTATTCTTCGTAATGGGGATTAAAGCCAGGGTCTCATGCATAGGAAGCAAACACTGTAACAATGAAATGTCTCACCAAGCCTTCTTTAAGTTTTGTTACTTATTTTTAAAGTGGTATCTACTTTTTCACATTTATATACTTGTGTAGTGTGTGTGTTTACTCGTGCATGCCCACTACACAGTGGCCATGGTCAGAGAGGACAATTTGCTCACACAGGCTCTCTCCTCCCAATATGGAAGTCCTTAGTTAGTACAAAGTTGGGTTGACAGGCTTAGTGGACCATCAAGATGGCCCAGGTGGGATGGGACCACAGGCTTGTGCTGTGATAGCCAACTTTCTGCACTGCTCATCTTCTAATTCCCTTCCTATGTGATGCCACTTCAAAACAGCTCTATGCAGTGACTGACAACTTTATCTCTTACTGGCTTTAAACATTCATCAGAAACTGATACATGGGGTGTAGTGATATTCAGCAGCTCTGTTAGAGGACCTGGGTTTGATTGCCAGCACCCACATGCTGGCTCATAACAGTCTGTTACTCTAGTTCCTGAGAACCTAATGCCTGTTTCTGGCCACTGAGGGCTGAAACACAGGTGGTACACAGATATTCATGCAGGAAAAGCACCAGGAACATAGGTGGTGTGCAAATAAACATGTAGGAAAAGCATCCACACTGAAAAAAATAAAAATAAAAAAAAACTTTAAAAAAGCTGACACATTTAAAGTAAATGCAATAAGCTATTAATTTAGACTTTTTTTTCTGTTTTTTTCCCATATCTAAAATTATCCATGGACCAGTCATTTAATAGATGACAGAACCTCCCTGGTTCCTATTACAAGGACTAGCTAGAAAAATCCATCCAAACACACTGACCATTTTGTTTGTTCACCTTCGACTTTGCTAATGAAGGTACCTGTGGTCACCCCAGTGTAATTACTAAATTCCCACTACTCATGTTCTGGTGACCAGCTTGGACTATGAGCTATATCCTCTGTCACTGGTTTTCTCCCTAAAAGACCAAAGAAAAACAAGACATGCAGAAATAAAAGCATCCAGGCTCACAGCTCAGTGTGGAGAGTTTGCTGAACAGTGGTTTGAAGAAAAATGGCTCCCCCAAAGAGTGGCATTAGGAGCCATGGTCTTGTTGGAGTAGGTTGAAGGAAGTGTGTGTCTGTGGGATTAGACTTGGAGGTCTCTTATGCTCAAGCTACTCCTAGTGTCAGTCCACTTCCTAATATCTTCTGTTCAAGATGTAGCCAGCACCATGACTGCACACCAACATGCTCCCTGCCATGATGATAGTGGACTATAACCTCTAAACTGTAGGCCCCTACCTTAAATGTTTTCCTTTATAAGAGTTGTTGTGGTCATGGTGTCTCTTCATAGTAATAGAAACCCTAAAACACTATGCAATCATAAAGACCCAAGTGTGATCTCTAGAATTTGTGCAAAAGCCAGATGTGATGGTGTGTACTCATGATCTTGTACCTGGGGAGTGGAGACAAGGGAATCCTAGGGGACTAGCTAGCAAGTCAGCCTTGTCTAATTGATGAGCTCCAGACAAGTAAGTGACACTGTCTCAAAAAACAAGTGAATGTGGCTAAGGAAATGAGGGTGATGACTTTTGTTCTCCATACATATGCACATTCATATATGAACATCTCCACATGAATATGTGTACACACACACACACACACACACACACACACCTTGGCAATAACTTGACTTGTTTGGGTCAGATGTTGAACAGACTCCTTCCTATTTCTAAATATTTATATCAAAGAACTAACCCACTGAAAAAGTCTTATCTTATTTTAAAAAAAAAAAGCCTTAAAAATGGGTTCCTTGTCCTTTTGTTTTAAAACATAATTCTGTTTAAAGGATAGAACAAGCTCCACAGTGACTGGTAAAAATCAGATAAATGAAAATGATAAGACTAAGTCATACAGGTTTCCAGGTCTGTTTTAGAAGTCCCCATTGTTTAATCAGAGGGAAGTAAAAGGGCACAGGAAGGAAAAAGTGATGAACAGGCACAGTATGGGACACTTCACAGAACATGTGGTTAAGACTGTGGGGCTTTGACAGCTTGTTAGAGGAAGGTAGGGTGAGATCTTACTGAAAAGTGCAAAGACCTCATCACTCACAGTGCATCTAAAATGTAGACTTTCTGCCTCTGCAATATTATAATTTAGGAGTCTGGGATGAATACAGTCATCACTGTGAAGGGTTCTAAGCAAGAAGGTAGGGCAAGGTATTTCCTGGAGGACAGCTGGATGAGGAGAGTGAGGGGCTGGGCATGTACTGAGAGCCAGATTCAGTGACCATACTTAAAGATCTAGGAATTACAAGCCTGGCAACCTTGTCCTCCCTTCAAGGCAAGGGAGGAGAGGAGGCAGAGGGGGTGGAGAAGGACATGGGCAAGAATCTGCATTTTTCTTTCTAGTCACTGCTGACCTCACAAAGACATACATTTTTAAATTATCTTCAACAATGTTTTCACTTATTAAAAGATTCTAACCTGAAACTTAATGAGGAACATTTACTTTAAGAAAAAAGGGGAACTATTTGCTATGTGGGTTTTTAAAGCACTTTCCTGTCTCTGTCAATTGGTAGTCAATTATCTATAATATTAAAGACAAAAGATCTAACCATTTTGGATAAGAATAATTCCTGATAGTTGAAATGAGAACATTAAATGGTCAGCAAGTAACATTTATTGATTACATACCACAGTAAGCACAATCACACGCCATGTTAGATTCTACCAAAACTCATTACTTAAACATACCAAGTGCTTGGCAAACACAGTCAGATTTGTGGTGCATGCACAGCAAATTGAGAACAGAAACATGTGTTCAAGGACTCAGCATAACCAGTCATCTAGCCAAGACAGTAACAGCATTAGACAGTAACACAAGAATATAGAACAATGATCGTGTTTGAAATCAGAGCCAAAATATGTGTATGTGCCCCCTTTGTGCCCATATATGCTAACCAGTGTAGGGTTTTTGTATGCACGTAACAAGGAAGATAGAAAAGCCCATGTGGCACAATGTAAAACCTAATAAAATAAATTGCAATCGTAGGTTATTTAAAATTATTTTATTCTTATAAAATAAACTAAAATTAATCAGGCAAATTTACATTTCTGAAAACCTAAGTGCCTTAGTTTGGGGTTTTTATTGCTATGAAGAGTCAGTATGATCACAGCAATTCTTATAAAGGAAAAACATTTAATTGGGGTGGCTTACATTTTCAGAGGTTTAGTCCATTATCATCATGATATGACACGGTGGTGTGCAGGCAGACATGGTACTGGAGAAGTGGCCAAGTGCCATAATCTTGACTTGCAGACAAGAGTAAGTGAACTGTCTCACGTGGCATAACTTGAGCACAGATGAGACCTCCAAGCCTGTTTCCACAGTGACATGACACATTTTCTCCAACAAGACCACATCTCCTAATAGTGCTACTCTCTTGGAATGGAAACCATATGCCATATGAGAAAGAGCCATGTTAGACAATCAGTCTGTCCTGGAGACTACACACGTAGTTTACAGCTGTGCAGCAACATTTTAAAACCTTGTTTGTTCACATCAAAGAATGTTAATTAGACTTTTATATCTGTAGTTCTTCATAGTTCATGGTGGAGGTGGGGTAGGGAAGGACTCAGTTTTCTTTAAGGGGCTGGCCCCTGGGTGCTTGACCATGCTCCAGTGAGTATATGGCAACACAAATTGGACTTGATATATTTCCTCCTTTTTTTCCTTTCTTTTTCTTCTTCTTTTTTTGGGGGGGAGGGGTGGAGTTAGGGGAGGTCACCAGGGTCAGGAAGTGAACCTGGAAGGACTGGGAAGTGAGCACGATTAGGATACATCATGTGAAATTCCCAAATAATCAATAAGAATATTATATCAGAAAGAAGTATTTTTCAAGTGTGTGTGGTATATATGGACATGTGGGTATGTGTATATGTATGTGCAAGTGCATGTGCACCAGTATGTGGAGACCAAAGGCTGAAATTGTGTCTTTCTTTAGCCAACTCTCCACCTGATTTTGTGAGACAATGCCTCTTATTGAACCTGGACCTCACACATTGGCCATGCTGGCTGACCAGGAAACTTCACATGTACCTTTCCCATCCCCAGCAGTTTAATGGGCTCTGGAAGCCACACTCAGGTTAACACACTGCATGGCAAGGCCTTTTCTAAGAAACTTCTCAGGCCAGTTATAATTCTCTACATGTCATTTTCTCAAAAGCTGAGATTATGATATATACAGGTATATTATGTTTCACAAAATTATGTAGAGATTACTTCAAAACACTTTGTAAGTCAGGGTAACATTGGCAGACTGTCATGTTTAGTCAAAACTAATAAACAGCTGTGCAGTTTTTAAGTGATTTAATTAAACCAACTCAGAATATTAATGTAAGTACATGTAGCTATACTAGAGTATACTGAAGAAAAATATTGTTTTATACTTCTCATCACAAATAATGCTTAATAAAACATTAATCCTAAGTATAAGACACACTGAGTACACAATTAGTGCATAAATACTTAATAAAAACACAAAGAAGAATCTCTTGCTATGAGAGCACATGAGGTCAAGTAAGAATCTCATTCCATTAAAATTAGAGTCATTTTTTCATGATCAAATACCAAACAGGTGACCCTTTAAATATAGTGTTACAATTTGTTCTATAAATTGGAAATATAGGAGATTAAATACAGTATACAACATGTGGCCAGGCTTTTAAATACACTCATGAGGTACACTGATCTTAAATGATGTACTTAAGGATTAGTTTTATTTAGCCTCCTAAACTAAGTGATTCTGTAGTTACAGAAGAGAGTAAACTTAATTCAAGAAACCCCATTTTATATTCTAGTAGTCATAGAGATAAAATAGAGTTAAGTTTCACATTCCTGGCAGGGGCTTGCCCAGTTCCAAGATAGAATGAGCTAAATGCTATCTAAGGATTCCTGGATGACCCACCCCTAAGGAAGTAAAAACACTGGCCACGCAACCCAGGTGGGGTCCAGAAATGTTAGGCTATAAAAAGTCCCTAAGCATGAACTAATCAGCAACACACTTGCACCCTTGCCTTGTGCCTTTTGCCTATAAAAAGTTTGTGTAACTTGAGGTGCTCAGCTCTTCCCTACACCACACCTACAAGCTCCCTGCTGGCTTGTATCTCACTGACAATAAACCTTGTTGCTGCATTTCAGACATCTAACATTTAACCTAATTTCCAAGTTATGTTAAAGTGGACTATTTTCTAGAAGATATAATCTACAAAACAAGGACATTATGACCTAAGTAGAGGTCAACTCATCAACAGCATTAAAAGTGCTACCGCACAGCCCTCACTCCCTGAAAACAAATGTGGGTCTTGGACCATCACCTTCAACTAATTTACACATAGTTGAACAGCCTTGGTGAAGTGAAAAACTTTGCCCAGCTCAGAGTGAGGTCTGGTGTGGGCATGCTGTGAGCACAGGGGTACTCATTTTCATTCTGTGGAGGCGTAAAAACACCTAGTTACTGCCTAGCAGCTTCAGTCACTTGTCTCTTCTTGGCCATCTTCCCAAAACAATCTTGGCATTAACAAAAGCCAAATTATTTTAAGATGGATTTTAAACTGTTAAATCTCATTCCACATGAGACAGAATAGATAAAGCAGGTCTCTTAAATACAGTCCTGAAACCAGATAGATGGCAAGATCCCTGAGCTGCCAAACCCACAGCAGTACAGCTTGTGAATGAATTATATGCGGCTCTCTGTCTGCCAGCATTTCCCATCAGGGTAAATCTAGGTTAGTGAAGCTACATAACTTGATGCTCTGTGGGATTTAACTGCCATGCACAGACATGTGATTCACTTGGTTAATAGAAGCACTATATTCAGTGGGATACTCCTTCTGTCCTGTCAAAGAGACTCGGGGACCACCTTACCAGTTTTTAAGATGAGGCTTGCTCTCCCCACACTCCTGCCTTTGTGAGAGCATAGAATACTTCCCTAGAATTAGCAAAACCCCAGGTTTGTTCTAAAGCACTGGGTACATTAACATAAATAACCATACTGTGCAGAGTCCACCCCATCATGCCTGTCTGCAATTCTCTTACATTTTATTTACTTCTGGACAGATAATACAATTCAATAAGTTAGAAAGTATAAACCCACAAATCAATTTTCAAGTCCCTCTCCACAGAGCTATTAACTCTGAGAAACCCTTCCTATGGGGTACCACAGCCATAGGCTCTGTTTTTCTAACCCCACCTTATAAAATAAATACTGTGAATAACATGCATTTTTATAAACTCAGTATGTGCATTTTTACATAGATATGTAAAGAATGTAAATAAGCATATATACATATAATCACACAAATACATATTATATCTAATGCTCATTATACAGATGTATAATGTACCTTAGCAGGGCCTTCTTGTTGGATATTTAGATTGTTGTCACCATTACAAAGAAAACTTCGCCAAGTATATAATCATATTTGTACAGAATTGCTCTGAAATTTCCCTTATGTCTTTCCTAAAGTTGAACTCAGCTTTCACATGCTAGCCATGAGATAGTTAACAGTTTCCCTGACATCCTCTCCCAACTATCACAATGTGCATGTTGAGAGTGGTGAGGTCTCTTCAACTTCGATCTGATAGAGGGCCATCAGCATCCTTTCCATATGCCTCATCTCTTCTGTAGATCAGCTCTTATCTGGACACTCAGGCTGCTGCACCTATGGTGCCTTAGTTATTTTGCATCTCCTGATATAGAAGCCCTGGAGGATCAGATGTCCACAGTCACATTGCTATTTATCATCTCCAGTCTAGACTTCTCTTCTCAGCCCTCCACTGGGAAGTCAGCAAGGCAGGTCAAATTTAGCTTAACCAAACAAGCCCTGATCTTTCTCCTCTTAGACTCACGCCTGCCCAGGTCTCCTACAGTAGTAAACAGCAGTTCCACCTCTTAAGGATGGGACATATAGCTCAAGTCATACTCTTTCCCCTCTTTCTATCCTACTACCTTTAAGCTATTTATTAGTAAATACTACCAGCCTAACCTTCAGATTGTTAGTGTGGGCGACACAGAAATTGTTCAATGTGATTTAGGAGTTGAGTAGACAGCCCTGTGCCTGCATCCCAGCCTCATCTGTCATGTGATGGCAAAGAGGTTTACTGCTCTGTACAAGCTCTCCCAGGCACGGTTCTTGGTGTTTGGAGTGTGCTATGAACAAACAGATGCCCAATCCTGACAACTTTGTATCTTAGATGAGAGAAAGCAGACACTGTCTATGCACACAAGGAATTATAAGGTATGCTAGAAGGTACTGTCTACTACAGGAGAAGACAAAACAGAGAGGTAAGCAAGTGGTGTGAGGATACTCTAAGCTTTCAGAAGCCCTAGCCTCCCTTCTGCTGTGGCAATAAAGTATGCTGACAGAGCAGCTTGGGGAGAAAGAATTTATGTCTCTCAGTTGCCCATTACTGAGTATCACTGCAAGGGGGTCACGGGAGCTTGAAGCAGTCAGTCCATCACATCTGCAGTCACAAGCCTCAGAACCAGGGAATGGTGCCACTCATAATTGGTAATCTCACAAAAATTAATGTGGAACAAAGATGATTCCTAAGAGACAGGCCAGCCTGAAGGAAACAAGCTCCCAAATGGTCCTGGGTTGTGTCCAACAGACAAACCAAGCATCAAAAGGGTGAGGGTATCAGTCTGAATCAGAGACTTGATCATGTCTTAGGACTTCCTGCACTTCTTTCTAGCCCTTTCTTCCTGAGAGGATTTTCTCATTCTAGTAACTCCTCCTCCATTTGGATGACAGCCTGTTTTACATAGGTCTGGCCTCCCTGCAAGCTGTTTCATGATGAAGCCCTATAAATTTGGTCATCCAAAATGTCCCATCCCTTCATTAGTTATGATCTCTTTTATATTATGTTGTGGTATGTTGTATTATGCTACGTTACATCATGTTATATTACATTACATGACATTATATTATACCGAAATGATTTCATTATAAGGATTTGCATTTGAGAGCTGAAAAATCCTCAGAAACCATCTAGGCTTCTTTGTCTTGGATCTGATGATACCTTTGAGGGGTATGTGTAAATTTTCAAAATATTCTATTGTTTGTGTGAGAAACAGTGACTTGCCTGTGGACTTACATTACAGCTCTTGACTGCACTAGGCAGTTCTAATAGACACAGCAACCGATAGTTCTTTAACAAGGGGCAGAGGTCAAAGTTAAGAAGGACTACATCTGACCCATCTTCAGTAGCCACGGTGCTATTTTAATGGAAAAGATGTTGTAGGGAGATTGTATTCTGTTCCATTGTAAATAACTGCCCTACCTACTGGTTTAATAAAAAAACACTGACTGGCCAAAGGCAGACAAGAAGTATGGGTGGGGCTATCAGACTAAGAAAACTCTGGGAATATCTCATAACAGAGTAGAGATGTCACAGGGATGTGACAGAGACATGAGAAGACAGTAGCAGATGCAGAGGAAAGAAGCTGAAATGCTTCTCTGAGAAAAGGTATTGAGCCACAAGGCTAAACAAGATGGGTTAGTTCAAGAGCAAGTGCTGGCTAGCAATAATATATATATGCCTGGGCCCTAGGCTGATTAGCATGAAATGAATATAAGTTTTTGTGTGTTTCTTTGGGGCAAAGCAGAAGTAGGGCTGTGATTGGTCTGAACCTCAAGGTTAGGCCCAAAAGTTCAGGCCAGAAACTTCATGCAACAGGATTTGTTCAGAGACTGTGTTTTCAAAGAAAAAGCAAAGGAAGAGTACATCAGAGGGCATGTGCCCCAGGAAAGACAAAAGTCCCCCTGCAACTTTCCTCCCCTTTGTGGCAAAGGAAAAATGTCACCAATGAAAGTTCTATACAAAAAGGGGAGTCAATGTTCTGGAAGGATAAGCCTGCTATTACTGTCACCTGCAGCCACCCATGTCTGCTTCTGAGCTGTCCCTGTCCCTGTGAGGGTATAGGAGCCAAGAATGCACCTGAAAACTTGCTCTACTTCTCCCTGGAAAGAGAAGTTCTCAAACTGTAGTGTGCTCACAATAGCTCATTCCCACACAGTGTGCATGGTATTTTAGAGGTTCTGACTACCCTCTAAAACATCACCAGTCCAAAGGGTGATGCCAAGGGGGAGTAAAGCAGGGACACACCTGCTTCTAGAGACCAGCTGTTGGCTAACTTTGTGCTGAGAACCAGTTGTCACTTTTGTGATCCCTTCCTTATACTCACGGTTGGTTCAGTGACAAAGGGAGTGATAGAAGGGGGTAGGAAAGAGAGTTAGGAGGGCCACTGGCCTTGCTATCTCTTGGCTTCCCAGAGCTTCACTACTTTTGACTAGTCAACTGGTACATGTCTCAGAGAGGGTCTGCTGAGTCTGTAAGCAAAAGACTACCTTGACATCATTGGTGATTATTTACCACATTTCAGGGATGAAGACACATATTAGGTTTTTCAAGGAAGTCTAGATGTTTGACAGTCTCCTAGGACCTTGTAATCAAAGGGATGTACTTTACCTTCAGAGTTATGTAAAGAGTCAAGGAATCATTTCCTTTCTCTCAACATTCATGTAGATGTGCTGTAATTCACATATTCTGTAACATTATATGAGATGACTTCTTTGATCTGTTCATCTTTTTAGGAGAGGATCTCAAGCCATTCTAAAACACTGCTCATAAAGTGGTCTTAGGTCACTGCACCAAGCTGCTGTAAAGGAACTGCAGGCACCAAGAAGAAGCAATGGGAGGCAGGAAAGGTTCAAATGACACAAGTCACAGAGCAGAGCACTGCACAGAGGCACAGGGACACCTCCCAGGGCAGCTCTGCTTCTATAGGACAGAGCTGAGAAACATGTCAGAACCTCCTAGATCTGCTTTTGCAGATCTTTCTAAACACAACACCAGTGACCTGCTGTCAGCAGCAGCCTTCCTGGTGACTTAAAATTTTCCGTGCTAGACTAAACAAAGATGTGAGAGAACCAGGTGATGATGGTGACAAGTCCTGTGTCTGGTGACTGCAGCTCCAAGGCGCTTGCCAACAAATAGAAACCACTGGATTCCTGACTGGAATCCATAGCAGGCACATCTGTCCAACCCCAGCTTACCCTCGCCACACAGAGAACCCCTCACTTGCTTTAGGAAGACACATCTATCCAGTCTGGCTCAGAAGACTAGAAGAGCAAACAGAAAGACAGAGTACCAGCAGTGTACAAAAGAAAGGCTGGAAAGCTAGTTTGAGTGAGCTGTGAGAAATGAGAGCTAATAAAAGGAGTTAAAACTATTAATAGTCATCAAAGAAGAAAGAACTGAACAGTTAGTAAACTGGACACGAGTGCACAAGTTATAGGGTCTCCAAACTTGAGGTTCTGTATCAAATTATAGCCTTGCTACAGATAAATCTCAAGATGACTCAGTCATCAACACAAAAATTCAAAGTAAGATTTTGAAAAACATATTTAAGATAGCAGAGCTATATAGGACTCATAGAAGAAGTTCTACTAACCAGGTAGGGGAAAGGCAATAAAAGCTTTCACTCTCTGAAGGATTGCCTTATACCACTTCACTTAGAAATGGTACAGCCAGGGCCTGTGTGAGCCCCTTGGAGCTTCTGCATTTGGAGACTGGGCATCTACACATCTGAGCAGGTAGTCTGTGGTGTGAATGAAATTGCTTGTTAGACCACCACCCACCACCATGGCCACCATGCCAGCTTCTGGGCAGCTTTCCTAGGCAGGAACTGTCACTCACTTGGCCACTATCACTTGCTTATCTGCTTTTAGTTCCTAAAATTCTGATATTCCTATTCTCTATATGGATTTTTGCCTTAAAAAAGCCCCTGTGGTCATTTTAATGAGGTTTGAAAAGGGAATGGATATTGAACAAAGTTGTTAATTCTTTAACAGGAAGTACATAATTGATTTAGTCTCCTCCAGAGACAATTTTTCACTTAAAACCACCTGATAAAAACATGATGTTTCCTTCTAGTCCTTTTTTTTTTTTTTTTTTTTTTTTTTTTTTTTTTTTTTTTTTTTTTTTTTTGATTTTTAAGAAGCAAGTTGATTCAGTGATGAGAAAAAATCCCACAAGTTGAAGTGAGGCTATTGCTTTGCACATTGGAAGAGAAAAATAGAGATGAGTAGAAAAAATATTTTCCAAAAGAATTTGGCAGATCTTATCAGTATTTATACATGTTTTAAAACTAATTACGATACTTCTTCCTCTGAAGGTTCCTGCTCGGCTGTCCTGCACGTGCTCCAGGTGTGTGAAGTTATACACACTTATCCCTGAGTCTGTCCTTCATCACTTCCTGGTCTTACTCAAATGGTGCCCAGCTACTCCTCCTGCACCAGCATGCATGATCAGGTTTGTGACCATGTTCTTCAGCTAGCACTGATGAGCCCGGAATGAACCACCTGCCCCCACATCGGCAGCTCCCTCTTTCACCTGCTCCTCCAGCTGTGGCTCCCTGTAGCAGCCCTTCTCTGGGCATCTCCCCAGGGGAATGCCCTGCTCCTCCAGCTGTGGCTCCCTGTAGCAGCCCTTCTCTGGGCATCTCCCCAGGGGAGTGCCCTGCTCCTCCAGCTGTGGTTCCTGTAGCAGCCCTTCTCTGGGCATCTCCCCAGGGGAATGCCCTGCTCCAGGTCTTATTTTCTTCTCTAAAAGTCACATTGTTTTTGCTGTCTCAGAAAAGGGTCTGCTCTCTGAGATCAAGAGATCCATCCCTTCTCATCTCACAGCTTCTGTTTCTTAACTCTGTCTTGTTCTTTTTTTCTTTTTTTAAGTGTATATGTGTTTTAACAAATTCCTTTACTGAGTCCTTCATATTCCCCTGAACAGAGTTTTCTTATCAAAATTTTCCTTACCTCCCTCATTCTCTCCATCATCAGCTTCTGAAGGAATAAACTAGTGAAGCCTTGCTGTCCATGCATGTTGTCCCATGGCTTGTTCACCTGCTCTAAGGTGCTGTCCACTGTGTTAGTTCCACGCGTGAGAGCAAGTACACACTAACAAGGCCACACACTAGAGTTTATTTAAGAGAAGAGTCCCAGGCGGGTGAAGAAGCAGAGAAGTCAGGGGACAGAGAAGAAAAGGACCGGAGCACATGCTCGCTGGCAGTGGCTTTTAAGGGAAGGGGCGTGCACGGGTATGCGTCATGGGTCCAGGGAGGTGCTTCCTTACACAGTGCCACAGGGTTTACATAGCCACACCCAGGGGCGTGCCTCAGTACAAGGTGCATCCCACCTGAGCCACCTGAGGGGCTCAGCTATGTGGAATGCCAGGAATCCTTACTGGGCTCTATAGACTGCCAGCTCTCCATAGTTGCTAGGGAGTAAACCATGCCTGCCCAACTCTTTCTCCACTTAACACCAATGATATATTCTTCTCCCTCAAAATCTATTAAAGTCCAAAGAGTTCAAGCCTAGGAACACTTCTTAAACAGTGACTGGGGTGAATGCTGGCTAGAATTTTTATTTCTTCTGAATTGTTTAAATAAAATGCTATCTAATAAGAATATAAATGTGTGTTTTAAAGCTAGAAATGCTTCTCAGTTCTTTCCTGTGACATTTTAGTGCCCTGTACCTTCCTTTGAAAGACTAGCCTTATGCAAGTGGAACAATGGTTACTTCTACAGCAAAGTCTCACACAAATGTCTTTATAACTCAATACAAATGAGCAATTCTTCATATGACTAATGATTATATGTCCTTTCAATAACTGTAACATGAAAATTAATTCTGTAGAAAGAATCCCTGCGTAGGTGGTGGTTTACCTCCTCAGGGCTAATCTGCAGCCTAACACAGTGGTCACTGTCCATCTCTCATCAGCATAACCCCTGCTATACAACACTCTGCTAAGTGCAGCAAGCATTTCCTTATCAAAGTCAAACTTATTATAGAAGTTATAAAATTTCATAAACCAGTGAATTTGAAAAACAAAATTGACACAAATAGTTGAATAAACAGTTGCTGTTTAAAATTCCACCAAATTCAAAATACTCATACATATGTTTAACAGAGCACTTAATACAAGTCAAATCCTGTTGTTTTAGTTAACAATCAAGCCACTACTCTGCACAGAACATCAGAACACACATCTTGGGTGCAATCTACTGTAGAAAGTTGCCCAACTCAAGTTCTATCAACTGAAGGGAGGGAGTGCAGAGTGCTTTAGCACCAAGCCCTAGAATCATGGAAGGTCTGCAGAATCACTTTTCAAAAGTCCTACAAGCTGGCAGCGGCCAAGGAGCCTCACTGGAGAGAAGGCCTGTGAGAAGGCCATGGGGTAGAGCATGCAGGGCAAGTGTAGCCTGCAGGGGACAAGGACTGCCTTTCTTTTTTCTCTGTATTCACAAGAACCTTCTCAGGATGGCCAATAGCTCTCAGTAGCCAGTATCCTTTCACAATTCTCCACATGTAGCTGTCAAGCCTTCAGCTCAGTGGCTCTCCTGTTTGATACAGACACCAATGGCTCTGTATCACTTCATGCATGAGCTGAGAGTACTGACCAATACACCAAGACAGTGGTTCTCAACTTGTCAGTCACAATCCCCTGGGCAAGCCTCTATTTCCCAGAATATTCCAGTTAGGAAGTAGAAAGGGAGTAACTTTATGGCTGGTGTCACTAAAACATGCAGTACTAGAAAGGTTGAAAATCACTCCTCTAAGGATCCAGCGTTTTGACCATTTTCATTATCTTCTCCATGATTTGAAGATTCAAGAAGAATAAAACTAGATGCAAATATTTTCATATTTTATTATGTAAGAGTTACCAAGAACCTTATGTATATCGGAGTTCAAAACATTTTTATTAAATGTAGGGGCAGATGGTATATGATAGATCTTATATAATATTGGCAAAATGGTTGATGCCTTGTATGTGGGTTAGGAGATTACATCTGCATCCACACATCCTGGTCATCTAATGTATGGTTCTGTGTAGGATGAAATGCCAGAATGGCATTTAGATATGTACTGTAGGGATAACTAGCTTGGAAAAAACTGGAAATAAAAACATTTTGCTAACAGTATTTTACTGTCAAAAAGTATGGATTTGGGACTTTGTTGATTAGTCACAAATATGGATATTCATCCAATAAATGCCATTTTTCACACATCTTTATTTTCAATCTACTTTAATTCATTTCTGAAAAAAAAGTACAGTAACTGTAAAATCTATTTATGTTAAAGAAACCCCAGAAAGCAAGGTTGGCCTTATTTAAAACTTGAAATATCTTTATGTTAGAACCTTCAAACTTGATACTCAAAATTGGAGAATTGAAAACCCTGTATTTTTATCACAATATAAAACACTTTAAAAGTATTCAGCTATCTACAAATGGTCCCTGATTTATGAGGGCTCAAACTTGTGATTTTTTTTAACCTTATAATGGAGTGCAAGAGTAAAGACTATATAGTTAAAAGCTTCCATGTCATCCTCTCACAAGGCTTGGCAGCGACAATAAGTTGTAGCCAACAGCCTTGTGTTCATGGGCAGCAGCTTATGCTCTGCAGGGTACTGTGCTTCTAAGCCACATGCTGAGCAGGCTGATGATGAGTTCAGTGCACTTTCACAATACAGTATTTTAGGTTTACAAGAAGCTGACTGCAACATATCCCACTGTCGATAGAGGCTGTTCACATAAGTAGAATTGTACAGTACAGTGCGGTAACCTATCAACACCTGAAAATGCACACACACCATGCAGCTGTAAAGGGGGGCTGTCTTTTCTAAGAACCATTCCTTTGCTCCAGTCCCTCCCACCACATTAGAAATGCAAAGGTGACTGGAAGAAGGTCTGCCAGCAAACACAGAACTGGGGAATAGATTAATACAGGTTCTCAGTTATAGCTTCACATTAGAAATGCCTAGAGTTTTGGAGACAAGGCCTCACTATATAACTCAGATTGGTTTTATATTCAGCGTTCTTCTGCCCCAGAGTCCTGGGATTATATGTAAACCACCATTCTCAGATCATCATCAGAGCTTAGTAGTTATAAACCTCCTAGTCAACACTTCCAACCAATGTTGATGTATTCTGAAATCTCTCTCCAGTGAATCCATGATCTGGGGTTGAGAACCACTGAATTAATGTTTAACTATGGAAAAATAATTGCCTTATTTGTGTTCTTGACAGAGAATTAAAACAAGGACATAATTCTGAGAAAAACCGATAATGGTGTTAATTTTGTTTTAAAAAAGCTCACTCACCTGCCTTCTGGCAATGCACAATTTTTTCATAGACAGCATCTGCATTCTCAATCAGAGCCTTGAGAGACTGCAGCATCTGTAAAACACAACAACAACAAAAAACCTGCACATGAGATTGCAAGCATCACATGTAGACTTCATATGCAGTGAAAACGATAAGCCACTCCTTCCCGTCCATGAGACAGTAGACAGGGATTCTAGGTGTGGTTACTCCAGGAAACACTAAACTCGCCTTGGGACAGTAATGAATAAAAAATTATAAATAAATAAGTGTGATCAACCAACCTAAGGACTCTTCTGGGTTTTTGTTTGTCTATTTTTGAGGTAAGGGCTTATATTGTAGTCCAGGATGCCCTGGAACTCACTAGGTAGCCCAAATGGCCCTAGAATTGGACAAATTTCTCACTTAAACCTTCTAAGAGCTGGGATTATAAGAATGAGCCACTATGCCTGGCTTTGACCTGAGTTCTAAATTCCCTTCGGTTTGTTTTTGTTTGTTTGTTTTGTTTTTTTGGGCTTTTTTTTTTGTGTGTGTGTGTGTATGTGTATGATCATTTGAAAAAAAAAAAAAGATGTTCAAATTCATTTTATAAACATCTCTAACACTTAGAAACTTTCACCAACTTTAGCCAAAATGTCTTATATGAAAATTAGTTTAAAAAATTCAACAGAACTAAGACTATAACTCAGCGGTAAAGCACTCAGGGCCTATGGTTCAAACTCTATCGTGTGTGCATGCGTGTGTGTGCGCGCACACACACACACACTCACAAAGAAAGAGGAGAGAGGAGCTACTAGCAGCATGTGATATCATTCATTGCAAACAGTATTAAAAACATTTCATCGTCTGAACATGTTTCTTCAGTGGTTTTACTCAGCACCTAGTTGAGGGACTAGGAGTTAGACAGACTACCAGACAGGAACTGAGACACAGAGAGAGGACAGCAGGACTGGGTAATAAAGACACTGAAGTCCAACCATGCTGTCTTCTTCCTCAAACTCCTGACAAAGTCTGGAAACTTTAAACAAAGGACTCAAGAATTTTTTTCTCCCACCAGCAATGAACTGCCTTAAAAAGTTCAGCAAGATCAAGTCATGGCACACAACAGTTGTGGGCTCAGAAGCTATCCTGTCATTCTACAAACCAAAACCACCCTACATTAGGAGAGGAAGACCCCTCAGAGATTTTAAAAGGCAGCCCCTGGAAAAGAGACCGTATTTTGGAGTTCCTAAGTGTTGCTTCTTCTTTTGGGGGTCTTTTTCCTGTGTTCCCACTGTGTGTGTATGCTTCCTTACCTTTGATAAAAAGCCTTTCTTCAACTCTCGTTTTGTCTGCTGGATCCACCTCGCCAGCAAGGAACACGCAACACCGGATCCTTCCCTTTGCAGTTT
>PVIH01021799.1:0-28809 GCA_004025045.1 Sigmodon hispidus | reverse complement strand
GTCGGGATTTTGATGGGCAGTGCATTGAATCTGTAGAGTGCCTTTGGTAGAATTGCCATTTTTACTATGTTGATCCTACCAATCCAGGAACATGGGAGAGCTTTCCATTTTCTGATATCCTCTTCAATTTCTTTCTTCAATGATTTAAAATTTTTGTCAAATAGGTCTGTTACTTCTTTGGTTATAGTTACTCCAAGGCTAATATCTTCTTAATAGAAGTAACTATAAATATACTGGTTAGATGCTGAGAGAACTGTATTTAATCATGTTCAAAATTCATTCTCTTTCTATATGGTTTATTTTGTAAGTATTAAAACAATATGATTTACATTTTAACAAGATGAATTTATATAATATCATAAAATATTAATCAAACTTGACCTATTAGCATGGCTGCAGAGTATCTTTAGTATTAAGTTATACTTATTTTAGATAGTTAAATATATCTTATGCAAATGAAATTTGCTTCATAATAGGAAGGACTATGGTATTCAGAGACTCATAATTGTGTTTTAGAATTACTGAATTAAATTCTTAAAATGAAAAAAGTTTCTTAAAAAAAATGGGTAAATTTCATCTTAATGCCTATCTCTTGCAAATGGTCTTGTTTTATCCTAGAAAGTTGAGCAGAGTAAGGATGTAAGCACTACCTTCAGTTCAGTTAAAAGACACCTTATACTTGGTATCAGAGAATTCGGCCACAATGTGAAGGCTAACATTATATAACTCCAAAGTTGATAACTACATTGCTTCTCACAGATGCTGATCTAGTTCTAACTGTGTCTCTCTCAACCTAAGAAATGTTTGTCACCTAATGAAGCAACCACACTCAGAGATCCCAGTTATATCATCCTGTCCTTTCTACCTCTAAGCTTAGACTAAGTCACGTAAAGAAATGTTATCACCAACCCCCTCCCTCCCAAGCTGCATCTGTGAAAGTCAAGCATGTTGCACTTGCTTTGAAAAGCATCAGCAGTCTGGTGAGTGTTTGTTCAGAAAGTTCAAGTGTCTCAAAGTTGGAGTTGAGAGTTTACAGGCAAATCAACATTATGCAGTATATATAATATATTGCTATAATATATGTAAATATATTATAAAATAAATTTGGCATCATAAGTCTCAGTAGTTGTCCTGAAATCCCAGCTGGTAGGGTATACTTGAATTGCTCTGCAGATCAAATGTGAGAAAAGTCAGTACAATAAGAGCTAACAAAGACAGAGGGCTGATTTTTATTTTTTTTCTTAAATATTTCACATTCTTCTTTGAGTATTCTTTATCTGTTATCCTAAGTTTTTAGTGTTATCTTAATTATACAAGTGTAGGAGTTTTTGCTACCAAACAAACACATAATCCTAATTAATACATGCTACTATGCTCAAATTTCTCCTAAACTGAACTCAAGAAAAACTAAAAGGAATGGTAATATATCTCTGAAATTCTATCCAGCACTTTTTATGCTAAGTATGGTTCTTTTGTTCTGGAAAATCTTTGATTCTACAACATGTAGACTATTAATATTTTATCATTTTGGAGTAAGGAATTGACATGGTTGCTTAAATTTCAAAAAGTGAACTCTTCTCTTTTTATGTTTTTCTTATAATAGATCTCAGAGTTTTAAAAATTTATAGAAAGAACGTTTTGTTCAAATAGTTGTGATAAAAGGAACCTAAAAGGCACGCCTTTGCTAGGTAGAGAGGAGAGATGACAAAAGCATGTATGGAAAACATGATCAGTTCCACAGATGCCAAGATTCAGAATCAGGAACGAATGTTCCAGCAATGGAGGAAATCAATCAGGTTACAATCAATAAAACTACTATTCCCTTTTGTTGTCAGGTGGTAATTTTTAGTTTAATGTACTGGCTACACACTCCATCTTTAGTGATTTGTAATAGAATAATGTAAATCTAAAACATAATGGTTTGTTATCCTACATTCTCACATGTTCTTTATATTCTCAGTTTTAAAACACACTATTAGATATATTATCTTTTAAACTAAGTATATATATATATATATATATATATACACATATATATTTATATACACATACATATATCCCCAAACTCTTGCTGAAGTAGCAATCCTTGGTTATTGACTCAGCAAGGACAACTTGAAACACTATCCTGTTATACCAAAAGTCTACATGGCTTGATTCCATTCTACTAACAGTCTTCTTGGCATAAACCTGTTATATCAACACTCTATACAGCACCCAGTTGCTTGGGCTATTTATCATCTTCTCTTACAGAGTAGGAGAGTCTTCTTCCAAACCAATTGTATGGTTTTACAAATTCAAACATAGACAAAATAAAACAGTATTTTCTAGTATTCATGTTTTAAAAAAACAGCTTGGTAAAGTTATTATAAAGAAGCAATTTCTCTTTGCCACAACTCAACATTTAAATGATCATTATTAAACACTTCTTTATTTTATTTTTTATTTTTATTTACTTTTTTATTATTATTATGAAAAAAGTCATATTTTTTTCCATGTATCCGTCCTTATTCAGGATCCCTTCCCCTTCCTGCCCCTCCCAGTCACTCAGTCTTCTCTCCATCAGTTTATCTCCTCCCCAGCTAGGGCAGGAGGTCCCAAGGTCCCTAGGTGGCTTAGTTCAACTCCAGGCAGATTTGCTTTTCTCATCCCCACATCAAGACTGAGTCAGGAGTTCCTCTGGAGGGAGTGAGATCAAAGGCACCAATCCAAGGTGTTTCAGATCCTAAGCTGTTCAGTGGTTGTGGTTTGCAGCTTGGACATGCTTAGCTTTTTTTGTTTATAACCTACTGAGTGAGTACATCCCTTGTTTATCTTCCTGAGTTTGCGAGACCTTGTTCAGGATGATATTCCACAAATCCATAAATACTTCTATCCAATGATCAATTCTTGGATGTTAGTTTTTAATTACTTGAAAGAGCATTTTGTATTGCAATAAAATTGCGAAATTATCAGTGTACCTGTAAAACTCCCTTTTAGAAAACACTCTATAAGAGCATTGCTAGCATGTTCCTGAAACATATTTGCTGCCATGTAGTATAGGCAGCTCTGTTTCTAAATGAGCACATCTGCACTCTTAGAAAAATAAAAACTGGTACTGAAAAATATTTGGTATATGGCCTATGGCACCTATCACACAATCAGTCCTTGACTGTCCATCCTATTAAGTGAGAACACTGGCCATAGCCAATACAATTCACTCAACAAGATTTCAATTAATGCAACAAAATAGCAGATTGCTTGGATCTTAAAAGAGACTTCAAATTTCAAACAGCTATAGAAAACTTATAAGAGCCCTGGAAAAGAAAATGAATGGAAGTGTGTGGCTGGAAAATAAGCATCATATACCACTGAGACGCATTAATAACTTTCTGAGGCTAGCTAGTATCTAAAGGAAGCCTTGATTATGCCAATCCCTTTAACCTAGACATTTTTACTTTAAGTTGAAACATTATATTTGTGAGAACAATGATAAGAGGACATTTTGTATTGCAAAAACAGTGCATACAAACTTTCTTCATGCATTAATCAGATACCGCATCCTCATATCTGTAGATGCCAAAAGGAATGTTATTTCCACCCTCCTTGGAAACCCTTTTATTTTAAATTTTATTTAAAAAGGGTTTTTCCATATATAACCCTGATCTTCCTCCTTTCCCTCCTCCAAATTCCTCCCAATCCTTCCTCAGCTTCCCTTCACCCCATTCCCCATCCATTCCCCAAGGAGGGCAAGAAGTCCCAAGGTGGGTCACTTCAGTCTGGTATATCCATTTGAGGTAGGTCCAGTTATCGCATCCCAATATTTGGGATAGGTTTGATGTTCATCTGTAGGGAATGGGCTCCAAGATGCCAGTTTATGTACCAGAACATAGTCTGATCCTACTGTACAAGGTTCCACATGCTGCCCAGGCCATTCAACAGTCATCTACCTTTGGAAGGTTTAGTTTTTTTCCATGAAGATTCCCCCATGGCTGTTTCTGATTTAGTGGGCTCTCAATAGCTCCAGTCAACCATCTCTGTGGGTCTCTCCCTCAAGATCCTGATCCTTTTGCTAATATACATTCTCCTCTCTTTCTCTTCAGCAAGACCTGGAACTCAACCTATTACTTAGCTATGGATCTCTACTTCTGCCTCTATTTATTGCTGGATGAAGGTTCTACATTGATACTTAGGATGATTATAGGGGAAGTCTTGTCTAGATATCCCTCCACTATTGGTTGGAGTTCTAGCCAGGGATATCCTGTGGGTACTTGGAGGTTTCCCCAGTACCCAGGCTCTTTCCAATTCCAGAGTGGCTCCTTCTATCAAGATATTCATCTCTTTTTTTTTCTTCCCCTTTGTTGTTCCTCTCACTGAACCATCTCCTTCTCTCATGATTTGTTCCCACTTCTCCTTGGTCACTACCCATTATGATCCCATTTTACTCAGGATACCTTCTCTATTTTCTCTTCTCAAGGGGATCCCTGGATGTCTCTCTTAAGTTCCTTCTGATCTCAAGCTGTTCAGGGGTTGTGGTTTGCAGCCTAAATATTCTTTACTTTTTGTCTAAAATCCAATTATGAGTGAGTACATACCATATTCTGGGCCTGTATTACCTCACTCAGAATTATACTCTCCAAATCCATCCATTTGCCATCAAATTTTAGGATATCTGTTTTTTAATTGCTAAGTAGTTTTCCATTGTGTAAATGTATCACAATTTGTTAATCTGATTTTTGGAAACCTTTTTCATGAAGTGCCTAATTTTATTTATTAGCTTTGATTATACTTATGCAAAATAAAGAGACAGCTTTATCTATGGCTGAAGATCTGCTAGGTAACATTGCTCATTGGTTGCCAAAGGCCCATGAAATACCTCTTTTGAGAAAGAATTTCATAGAGTATTCTCTCTTAATATTATTAATAATTCTCTCCATCACACAAATTTTACTACAGGTCTCTTTTAGATTTTGGTTGTATTGAAAATGTATAGTACATTTTTAGTTTTAGTTTCTAATTCAGTGTTTTCTTCCTTATTAATACTTTGATATTGTACTCCTATTTGAATAGACATATATGCCTTTCTAAAAATCATGAGCAGTCAAGATATGAATAATGAATGAAGACTAGTAAGTAGTGCAATACTGATACTTTCTTTTTTTAAAAAAAATGGACTGAAAATTAAAATAATTGTTTAAGCTTTACTTAAATTCATATTCCAGTCTCTTGCTTTGTATCATCAACAGACAAATCTCAATCCTCATAAAATACACCTTTGAGGACCATGGAGAAATTTCCCTTCATGTCCATACACTAAAAGTCATGTGTTTCTTGTGACCCAAATTAAGAGCTTATGGACTATTTTACCTGGCATTTTCCACCCTGATTCAATGTGTTCCCTACACAGTCCAAATGAAGCATTAAAAGTGCCTACAAGATTACACTCGGTCTATATGGTGATGTCTCTGCTTCATCCCTGTGTCAAACTTCTTTCTTTTAAAGACTAAGTCTCTCCTAAATAAACTTTATAACAATGTTTTCTTTTCTTTCAGTTCTCACTGTATCATTACAGTTTCTTGTTTGTATCAGGTTAATATCTTTTCTAATGCATCCACATTTTTTTACTGTTTTGTCTGGTACCTTTAATTGATCTTTAGCATCTGTAATAAAACTGAACATAGTCAGTGCTTCATAAATACCCTTTCACTGAGTCAGTCATGTTCACTTCTATGTCTATAGTAAATTAAAGATAGAAGATTATGGAAGAAATAAGTATGAAAGAGAAGCAGAGAATCAGTGACCAACTATATAGAAATGAGTTAACCTATAAAACGTGGGCTGAAGAATCAGGGATCATTGGAGTCCAGAGGCAAATTGTCTTAACAATTAGACATTAAGACACTCTCTAATAGTCCATAATTGCATCATTACATCAGAGGTCAGTATAATAATTGAAGTCATCAAGAAGGGTTAGCTCTTGATACATGGTTAAGATAAAAGTAAAATTAGTAATTCACCTTTAAATTGCATTCATTGAGTGTTTCTTTAAAATATTTCCTTTTCAGAGGTGAGCTTCAATTATTGAGAAAAATCCGCTCATTTGCATCTTCTTCCTACTTCCTAACACTATTGGAGAAATGAAGTGTTCCCTAACCTCACATTAGAGTAAATAACTTTACATTGTAACAATCCTCTTTTGTTTAATTTTATAGCTGCATGAAAATTATTTTCAAACTCCCCTTAGTGTTTATATTAACAAAAGAATTAATGCTATGTAATAATTCTAGCAACATTTGCTATAGAAAAGGGTGTCCTGTATTGAATACAGACCAAATTATTTTTTATATTGCCTGTACAAAGCAAGAAATGGTGTTTCCACTTGAATTCTAAATTGAAGATGACCTTGTGCTGTTTTGAGAAAGGCTGGCAGCTGATGTCAACAGAGTGTATTGTGATAGACAGTGTGGTACTACACATGGCCCGAAGGCATGTCCATTGTGTGGATTACAGCCAAGCTGAAAGAATTAGACAGCTCAGAGCATCCTATCATTCTATTTGAAAATGATGGTTAAAGGCATAGGCAGCAACCATTACCACTTTCATAAAAGGACAGCAGCATTCTCCAACTCTATCATTCCAAACAGACAGTACAGTCTTCATAACCAAATACAGTGAATCCAACATATATTGTATTGAGTTCTTAAGAAAGTCACAAAAACAATATTTCTGCTTCTACAATTAAAAAAAGAAAACACCATCTACACTGTATCATTCAACTCCTTGCTACCACAAGACTAAATCACTGAAGGAAAATAAAAGGAAAAAACATAAAAATAAAAATACAACAGTCTTAGTTATTAAAGTAACTTCACCCATTTTTCCTCATCAGCTTAGTGTTTAAGAAGCTTAATATCAGATGAAAACAAATTTCTATTAAGTCTTCACTAATAATTGCAGGAGCAAAATATTTTTAAATAAATCTGATCTATTTCCAGTGGTTCAGAATGAGCTTTCCAAATGATTTCTGAAATAGCAATATTTAAGTAGAATATTTTGATTGAAAGAGAGTTATTTTTAACTTTTGTTTCCTTCAGGAACAGATTAAGGGCAGTACAAAAATATTCTGAGATTGAAAAGCAAGTGGAAAAAAATCACACTTCTGAGCAAAATGTAAAGCCTCTCATCTTTGAATTTCTACTTCATCTGAACATCTTCTATAGATAGGGGTTGTGAAACTCCCTGCTGCTTAATGTTGAGATAAAAATAAATTTGTGACTTACCATTAAAATTCACAGCCCTGATGTAACCCAGTAGCTCTTTCCCATCAATGGTGCCCATTCTTGGGCAAAGGCCTATGTATCCTGGGCAGAGTTCTTTGTGCATGTTGTGCAGTGCATAAGCCATGGAATACACTGCATCAATTACAAATTGAACCTTTCCCTCTTGCTCATAAGATGAATCACGTGCAATTCTCTCCAGCCCTGCAAAGAAAAAGGAAAACCATCAATGAACAGTGTTAGATTTTAAAGAAATCAGCATGGTGATTTCTGTTCTTTAAACTTAATGAGACACAACTCATTTTTTGCTAGTGATGTCCTTACCTAGTGAAATTTTTATACTTGCTTTAGTTTTATTTTTAATTTAGAAAGAGAAGAAATTATTTAACTATCAGCATGAGTATTTTTAAAAAAATATAATAGAAGTAACATAGGACCAATATCTCTGTTGCCTTCTTCTCTAGTTCCATTGTATTTTATTTTCTTGTAACTATGTAACTTTTTTGTAACTTTATGGTATTTTAAGGAAAACGTGTAAAATGTAATTCTTTTCATCTAGTTTTGTTTCCAGAGGACCAATATATTAGTAGTCTATTGCAAGGATCCTCTCCACTTCATATCAATTTTTGTTTTGAAAGTGCTGTATTTAGAAGTAATTTTATAAGTATTAAATGATAATGTTTGCTTAAGTGCCTCTGGATATCTTTAAGAGAATCATTCAATTTATTTTCTCTTTGAACTCAATTTTCTCTTTTAACTTTCTATTAAAATGATGTAGGTCTCTCAAAATGAATGTCAGTGGGAATAATTGTTGTACCCATATTTAGGCATAGTTAAGGCTGATAACTTTGCAGTATTTAGATTGATGTTTATCATTTAAAGTACAATAGCAGCATGAAGTTTTAAAATAAAAAAATGAATTAGACATCAGCTATAATACAATTGTCTG
Organism: Sigmodon hispidus; assembly: GCA_004025045.1. Lineage (NCBI taxonomy): Eukaryota > Metazoa > Chordata > Mammalia > Rodentia > Cricetidae > Sigmodon > Sigmodon hispidus. The sequence goes on along the minus strand of PVIH01021799.1, from coordinate 20,607 downwards.
ATTCTGAAGATGAGAAAGAGGTGACATTTAAGATGACAGCCACAAAGTGTGGTGAACACATTCTAGAAACTTCTGAAGTGTCACACTAAAATCTCAATGTTTTCTCTTTCTTTTGAGAGAAAACATTCATTCTAAATGTCCAGCACTTAGAGTATGAGAAAAAAAAAAGAAAAGAACATGTTAGAAGGTCACACCTATCACCTTAAATGATCCAAACTTTTTTCATTTACTCCAGACTTATTCATAAATCCTGATAATATGTAATAAATAATTTTTAAATACAATAATTACTATTATAACACTGATGTATGCATTCTCTAAATTTTGTTGGTTAAATTTAAATCATTAATATAAGGGTTTCTATACTACAGTAAAGTCATCTAAATAGTTATTCAGTTTTCTTCATTTGATCATGAGACATTTTCTCTCTTTTGTCAATTATTTTTAGCACTCTATTCTTTTAGATCCTATTGGCTGGTTTTCTAGACCTCAAAGCCTGTCATGATGGTATATTCTGCTCTTCTACTTCATACATGTATTTTCTTTAATTTTTCTATCTCCAATGCCATTCTCCAAAACTAAATGTCTTTTCTCCCAACTTCAAAATTTACACACACTTGATACTGTCAATACTTGTATATAGACATAGTAGAATCCAAAACAGAGACTAAAATAGTGCATCAAATTAGTAATCAATTAGAATTAGAATCACTTGGGAAAAAAGTTTAGAAAATTAAGAATTATACACATTTTTGTCACTTGATTGCAACATTAACATTTGCAATTGCTTTGTCTCACATGTGTCTAAGTCATACTCAGTCTAAAATTGGGTTCACATTGTCAGATCTAAAAGTAGCATTTTCCTAAAACTTCCTTTTGAGGATATTGAAGGCTTAGAAAAATGGGAAAAACAGCCAATTTTCACAAAGAGTATCTTCAAGGCCCCAATACTACAGTGACCCCTTGCCAAAGTTATCTAAGTCATGTATTATTCAGATATGAGAATCATCTCCTCTCAATGTCTCTGTGCTGCCTTCATGTTTAGAATTCTATGATAGGGACAGCATTGCTAAGCCCATGATTGCATCATGTTCTCTGGGAAGTGAGTCTTCCATCTCTGCCTCATATTTATCTTCCACAGTTTTAGCCACAAAATAGACAACTCACGTATAAATATTAAAGAAAGACAACAGCAAATAAAATATTGACTCTTTCTCCTCAGACTTTTTCTAGTTATCAGATACTCTGGTAAGTTCCAAAGTGAGAATTTTTCCCAGGACATTAGACCTAGACCTGAGAAATCCTGGAAAAACCATGGTTTTTGCTGAAGACAAAAAGGTCAGAAAAGTTAGTGAGAAAAAACTATTAAAAAAAAACTGTTTCTAAGATTGAGGCATGGATGTTTACTCAGTGTTTCCTTAATACTCATTTACTGAGCTTGATGAATCACCATGAAGTTTATAGGCTGTCAGCTGCTGTTCCACATCTCATGCATCCTCACAAGCACAGACTCTCAGTGCCACCCTTCATTTGCTGGACTCAAATATCCTGACATGGAGACAGGAAGAATCTGTTACTTCCAAAACTGCCCAGTAAATTGTGACCCAGACACTCTGGTTTGAGTACTGTCTCTTGGGAGCCAACACTCTCTAATCTACTAAATTTAAAATTAGAAGTATATATTGACTCAGATTATTCTATGGTACTGTTGTCTCAAAATAATTTATTCATTGGAGTACGAACAAAAGAAAATCTAATGCACTCTTCCTTTCTTTTGTCCATCAGGTGAAAAGCTCAGTGTCTGTGCTGAGTTTTTCTGGATCTCCAGTAGATAATGCCATTTATAAATATTCAAGAAGTCTCTATTAGAAAATATGTTCATATTTATCTGTAAACTGTATATACATTTCAAAAATATCTAAACTACTGAATACCTAACTGTAATACATAACACAAGGCAAAGCCTGCATAGACAATTATTATACTAATTGTTTCAGAAATAAAGCTGAGAAAAAGCATATCAGGCATCTTCTAAATAGATGTATTTTTGGCTTATGGTTGGCTCTATCTTTTATAAGATGTGAGGATCAAGAGGGATTAATGCTGTCTGAAGGATCAGCCTCCAGCAGCCCAGGGTATACAAAGAAATTCACAAATGTGGGTAGGGCTGCACTTTTCCATCAAGAGGTAAATAAAGAAACATACACTTTCTAATGGCAACTTTCTCTTTTATTTCATCTTGAAAAATCCTTCCACCAAATAATAAAAAAAAAGGAAAAAAAATAGGGTCCTAATTCCTTTTATCATACTGAAAAGACCTTATAAGGCAATTGGTCAGTCTATTCTGATCAAGAGGCCTCCCTCAGTTCAGAGAAATTATTTACTGTGTATCAGGTAAATTGTGTCATATTAGTTGATATAAAATACCATTCTCTAAGTATAGTTTTATTGTTTAAAATTGTTAATATTCTGTGTTAATGTTTGCAAATGATGTCAATTGAAAAATGGAATAAAAACCTGATAAAAAAAACAAAGTTATAAAAAAATCCTTCCTCTCTATCCTCTCTGTCTCCATACAGTTACATTTATCTCTACACAGTTATACATCTCTAAACAGTTACATCTACCTTTTATACAGCCACACATCTCTACACAGTTATATCTCTTTTCAACACTTCTCTCTACACACAGCTCTACATCTTTACACAACCCTCCCTACATAGCACTACAAAGCTCTTTATATAGCTATCTCTTCATACCTCTCTCTTTTATCTCCCACAGAAAGACTCTAGACAAATATGAATTACATTTTCAGGGTCACATAGCATTTCTTGAGTAAACAATAAGACACAGAGTTAATCTGATACACATAAGAAGTCACACAGTTTTTCTCAGGCTAGTAGTGTCACACTGACTCGCCAATGAGTAAGCAATCATGTAGCCTGAGAGACAACACAGAAAATGATATTGAAATTTAGGACTTAATAAACAGTTGGCTGAACTTTGAGTCTTCTATCATAATTACAATTTTGGCACTAAAATCCTTTCATGCCTAATCTTGGTAAGCACCTGAAAACTATTCCTTGTAATTCATGTCCAGGGGCAACTAGTCTATTTTGAATTTGCTCTGAGGACTTAGATCAACTAAAAAGTTTTCTTTGTAGCTGAGAATAGTGTTTTTCCTATGTCAGTCTGAGTACTAAATATCCTAGCGTTATCTCTAATCATCAAAATTATACAGCTTAATGGGAAGTCATCTTTTTGACCATCCACAGATATATGTGTACCCAGTAAGTAAAGAAAACACTGCCAATAGTTGTAGGAAGGGACTGTAGTGGGATTATGTTCTATTCTATTGTAAATAATTGTCCCACCTACTGGTCTAATAAAAATGCTGATTGGCCAAAGGAAGATAGGAAGTATGGGCGGGGCTACCAGATTAAGAAAACTCTGAGAACAGGAAGAACAGAGCAGAAACTGCAGAGATGCCAGAGAGAGCCAGACAAGTCACCAGCAGAAGCATAGGAATGAAGCTCAAATGCTGCTCTGAAAAGCCCTGAGTTGATCCCAGGCAGGCTCTCTGTGAGCACCCATGAGCCCATGTTAGTTGTTTCTGTGGGTTTTCTGGTGATGTCCTTCACCACTCTGGCTCCTATAATCCATCTTCCCTCTTTTCAGCAGGATTACCCAAGCCTAGCATAACATGTGGCTATGGGTCTCCACATCTGTTTCCATCAGTTATTGGACAAAGACTCTCTGATGACAATTGAGACAGTCACCAATCTGATCACAGGGGATGGCCATTTCACTTTATGTATCAACTCTCACTAAGAATCCTAGCTGGAGTCATTCTTGTTGATTCATGGGCGTTTGCCTTGCATCAGGCTTCTAACTGACCCCCAAATACCCACCTTTCTAGTCACCTCTTTCAGGACTTTTGCCTCCATCCACCTCCAGTTTCTATTCCCATCTGTTCTCTCAGTCCACCCAGGAGATCTTTTCTATTTCCTCTTTCCAGGGAAATCCATGCATCTTCCATTGGGCCTTCCTTGTTATCTAGCCTCTCTGGCTCTGTGAATTATAGCATGATTATCCTTTACCTTACAGATAATATCTACTTATGAGTGAGTACATACTATGTTTGTCTTTCTGGGTCTGGGTTACCTCACTCAGTATTTTTCTAGTTCCATCTATTTGCCTTCAAATTTTCTGATGTCATGATTTTGAACAGCTGAGTAGTACTCCCTTGTGTAATTGTATTATATTTCTTTATCAATTCTTTGATTGAGGGGTAGGATGTTTTCAGGTTTTGGCTATTATGAATAACGCTGCTATAAACATTAAAAAAATTGAAAGAAAAGGTACTGAGCCACATGGCTGAACAGGATAAGAATCATGGGTTGAATCAAGATGAAGGAGTTAGCAAGCTATATGCCTGGGCCCTAGATCGATCACCATAAAATTAATATAAGCATCTGTGTGTCTCTGTGGGACTTGGAGTCTGTGGGACTGTGGTTCAGCAGGTCTGAAGGCCAGAACCTCAGGGCTAGGCCAGAAAGGCAGAGCCAGAAACATAAAACAACAAGGGACCCATGATTATTTAAATGAGAGAAATACAGTGGCAAATGAGAAAAATTACAGACCAAAGCAAAACAGTTTTCAGGGTCTGTGGTCCAGTAAACCTTACTAGACAAGCTTTCTCCATTTTTCATCTGGTGGGTCAACACCTGGATTATTGTCATCTGTTGTATATTCTCATAGAGCCAATGCTACCAGCAGCTACCAGAAAGAGATAACTGTACAATTTCCTATTCTATAAATGTTAAGCCTTGTACCATGTTTTTAGATCTATAGAAAGGCTTGGAGCTGATTTCAAGTAGAAGCACGAAGGACATGAATCATCTATTAATAAAAATGTCTGAAGAATTAAATATTTCCCTCTTGAAAGTGAAAACAGAATTATGAGAGGATTGGAGAAAGAAGGTACAGGGGAAAGGCTGAAGCTCAAATTGAAAATCAGCAGCAGAAACATTTTAAACAGGAATATTAATCTTCCATATAAAGTGATCATAGTAGGCCAGAAAATTTCTCTACTACATATACATCCTTCTCCTCCACTTCCTCTTCTTCCTCATCCTCTGTAAATATTGCAAGTTATCTGATTTTGTTTTCCTTTTTGTTGTTAACTTCAAGAAAAATGGATAGAAGGAGGATTTTCCTGCCCCATCACTATAGGCTGATAGTGGCTAGCAATCATACAACTGGCAAAGAACACCTTAGCCAAATTACTTTAAACCAATTGTGGCTGTTAAAAAAAAATCAGGCATTTTCAAATTTCTCATCACTGAAGAAATATATTTAAAACTTACACATACATGATTTTTTATTTGGTTATCATTTGTGATGGTTTATAACTATAATCACACTACATGAGGCTAAAGCACAATTACATGTTGAAGAAAAGCATGAGATACATAGTAAATTCCTGTAACCGGGATCTGAGTCAAAGGAATATTTGGTAAAGAGGTTGCTGTGTAAGCTGAGGGACTAAATTTGAATCCCCAGCAGCCACTAATGACACAAACCTGTAATACCAGTGCTATAGGTGTAGAGATGGGAGACAAAAGCCTGGAGCTTACTGGTTAGCCAGCCTACATAAACCAGTGAAGCCACATTCAGTGAAAGAGTCTGTGTTAAAAACCAAGAAGGAAAGTGGTTGTGGAGGATATCAAAAATCACCTATTGGCCTCCTCCATGCATACATAAATAAATACCCATATATATGTGTGTGTATGTGTGTGTGTGTATATATACATACATACATAAGTAAAATACATATGTGTATATATATGATGTATATACTGACAACATGACAACTTCAAGGTATGATCAAGTGGCATGTTTTTTTATTGTAGATATGAGGGGAAGAAATAGGCAGAGGCATCTGGAAGAGTCCAGAGCAGAAAGAGAAAGGAGTAGACTGAACATGGTTAACAGATGAAGCCTGGCCAGAAAGTAAGAGAGTAAGAAAGAGGAGGAAATGTGGCGAGATAGAGAGATGAAGACAGAGAGAGACTTGAAAGAGCATACAGCCAAAATAACTTAAATTCAAAGTTATAAGAAGACTGTGGTACCAGGGGTGGGAAGTTTTTGAACTGGAGGAGGTTGGCAATGGGGTTAAATACTTGAAAGGAGTGGCCAGGACTCCAGCATGGACCATGGACTCTAAAATTTGTAACAGGTGTGTGTGATTCTGAGGGAGCCTGGAGACGAGCTACACTTTGGTATGCTAGTAGGCATCACAGATAGCTATTTTCTCTTATGCCAGTTCTAAGGGAAATAGCACCTTTGGTAGAGGAAAATGGCTTCACAAGTTTCTAAGGAATGCTAGTTTTTGTCTAACCATAAGAATTTGGAGAAGGAGAGTTTTCGTGGACTTGACACATTTATGTGTGCATGAAAACACATGTACACACACAAACATATGCATATACACACAAATATGAATAAATAATATTATAATGTTACCATATATCCTGTAAACAATAAATTATGATTTTGTTTTAAAGCCAGTAGAAATTCTGTTAGTTTATAAAGATATTCCCCATTCCCTGATTAATAACTGAGAGATTTATATACACTTTCTTGATGATCAGATATGGAGGTACACAGAGACAAAGTAGAGTTTATCTTGATTGTTCTTTCAGTGTGATCCAAATTCATGTTCTTTACAATAATGGATTCCTATGCATTCATACATGTCAAAACATCTTAGTAAAGAGACTTGCTAGGATTTTCACTATTCCAACTGTTTATGTTCTTAGCTAGAAATAAAACTCAATTAGCATATGTGAAGAGTAATATTATTTCAGATTGCATAGTTTTCTTTTAATATTTTTTTAGGAGTGTGGGTTTGAAACAGGATCTTCAGACTGGTTTTGAACTCATTAGTCTTCTGCTTCAGCCTCCAAAATACTGGGATCACATTTGTACACAACTTCTTCTGGACCACCCTACCCTTTAAAGTAAAAGTTGAGATGGCTACCCACTGACTGATGGCCTCATATGAATCTGCAGACACTATAAAGCATTTTTCTGTAAGCAGCCAAAGCATGTGTCAACAAACAGGCCGAAACACATTTCAAAATTTGCAAAGAAATAGCTTTTTTTCTCTCTTCTCTCAGGCTGTTTGGATTCTACATTTTTTTTTCTCTCTGCAATGATGTAACTCTCATGGTAATGCTTAGGATTTTATAGTAGCTAGAGTCGGCTCTTTCCTTTCTATATTGGATTCTCTCATTCATCTACAGTTTTGAAAGCTGACAGTGACTCGTGAACTTAATTGGCTATAAAATTTCATTATGCTATAGATTCTAAAGTTAGCATTAATGTATTACTGTAAAGCACTAAATATTGTCAAAAGTGTCAGCCATCCATTTAAAATGTCATTGTAAAGTTGTGAAGTGTTTTTGTGCATGACTTAAAATTAACTGCATACAGCCACAAAGCTCTCTTGCATGTTGGAAGATGAAGTCAACGTCATGAACTATACAACAAGATTGATGCTTTCCTTAATTAAATTTCAAGCTTCTGGGTATATTGTGCCCTGGTCGTGAGGCCCCCAAATAGAACACCAGAGATGTGAACTCTCCAAAATACAAAAGCAAGGTTTATTAAAAATTACGAGCCATGCGACAAGGATCTCAGTCCGGCACACAGATGTGACAGTGGCCAGAGGAGGTACCGCCCCTTTGCAAGCTGGGCTTTTACGGGCAAAAAATCACAAGGTTATACATCAATTGGAGTCTTTTAGTATGGATACAATTCCAATTAGCTTGTCTTTTGGGAGGATTTTTAGACTTCCTCTGTTATCTTAGCAGGCTGCTTGCAAGTCCTTTCTTTGCCTCCTGGGTTAGGTCTTTCTAGGCTATCTCTGGTCCTAAGACATTCCCTGGATAATTAACTGTTATCAGCCTCTAAGCTGCCTCACTTGTTTGACCTTTGTTCCAATGCAGACCTGAGGCTTATCTTGAAACTGGAAACTTTTGCTCAAAAATGGAGGTGGGTCTCTGTTTCTTCAGGAGCACATTATATTTCTAGAAAATACTGAATGGGTGTGGGTCCAAAAGACATGTGGACCTCAATTCAGGGAATTGATATTCTTTGGTATATCATATTGGTATGCCTTGCTTCTTTTAAAAATTTTTTATTGAAAACATTTTTTCAATAAAATATTTTTATTTTATTGAAAAATTATTTATTTAATTAAAACGTGTATTCTCATTATGGTTTTCCCTCTCCTAACTCCTCCAAATACTGCTCACCTTCTCCACTCCCAGTTCCATGCCCTTTCCTTTTCTTTCTGTTCAGAAAGCAATCAGGCAAACAAACAAAAAAAAAGAATTAAAAGAAAGAGAAGTAAAACACAACTGACATCCTCTTACAAAGAAAAAAATTGGTTTTTTTCCAACAGAGTCTCACTGTTTATTGCTTCTTAGTAAAAGGAAACATCAGCTCAAATCTACAAAATGCTGTGTAGTTAAAATAGAAGTTCCTAAGACAAGCTGGGCAGGAATTTACAATTTAAGGATAGACATTTACTATTATGTAGTTTAGCGTTCTATGCATTTTCCCACTTTTCTGGATAGAGTTCAGTTTAGTAAAATTGGAATTTCAGAAAGCTATGTTCATTTTCTTGAAATTAGACATGTGATGCTTCAATATGTAACAGAGTAAACAGTTTAATTCAAGGCAAAAAAGTTAAAAGAAACAGGAGAGAAGAAATGAAGCTTATCAGTTGCTTTATTCACAGGAAACCAAACATTACAATTGTTTGCATTTATTATAACTATTACTGTCTCCACTGGGTTGGTAATCATCTCAGACTCTAAATTCATATGTTAAAAAGTATTTCTTTTATAACATTCCTCCCTGGTGTTTTCTTAAGTATGCAGCAAGTGTTTTAAATAATTAAACTGTTTCCTCTTCCTCGAAGTTGCTACTGAGAGATTTGGTGAAAAGAAAGTGAGAATTTGTGAGCCTGCCATGAATAAATGCATCAGGGAGAGAATTTAAAAGTCATTCTGAATTCCACAAGAGTTCCACAGCCCTTACTTAAGCCCACCATGATCATGACAGTAATGCTTCACATGAGCTTTCCTTAACACTATTGGGATTACAGAGGACAGTGACTTTTAAACCAGTACAAGCCTAGGCCAGAAACACACTTCTTTCAAGAACAACCGACTGCTGTTGAGTTGACCATCGTAAGTCATCTTTCACTGAGTGTGCACTGAGTTTAGAGATACAATAAAGCAAACACGAGCAGGAAATAAAAAGCATAGGAATGTCTACTAGACACTAATACTAAGATACACTTAAGAAGTGAGAGACCATAACCACAAAGGAATGTAAAGCTCAGACAGGAAAATGAGTTGACACAAAGGAACTGTCAGCTATAGGAAAGGTTGCAACTCTCAGTCACTCTAATGTCAAGTCAGTCAGTCAGTCAGTCAGTCAGTCAGTCAGTCAGTCAGTCAATCATTGTCTTAGTTAGGTTTTCTGATACTGTGAAGAGACACCATGACCACGGCAACTCTTATAAGAAAAACATTTAATTGAGAGAGCTTGCAATTTTAGAGGTTCCATCCATTATAAACATGGTGGGGAGCATAGCAGCATGAAGTAAGACATGGTGCTGGAGTAGTAGCTGAGAGTTCTACATCTTGCAGGCAAGAGGAAGTTGACTGACACATTGTGTGGTATCCTGAGCACAGGACACAGTGACACATTTCCTCTAAAAAGGTCATACCCATGCCAATAAAGTCAGAGCTCCTAATAGTGTCACTTTCTCTGGGACCCATTTTCTTTCTAATGACCATTTCCCCAATAGTTATGCCTCGGCCTTATGCCAAACTACATGCCACCTCAAGTAAGTTGTATATTATGACTTTTTTTCCAGTGTAACAGCTTAAAATAGATCATAGAACATGGCAACTTAATGACTTAAATACTGATATTGTTCACTTTATTGTTTCCCTGCTAAATTTTGTCCTTTGGTAATTTCATACATACATATGAAGTATTCTGATTACACTGCTCCCTAGCCTCTCTTAGCTCCTTCTCATCTCTATCAACATGAGTATCATTTTTCCGTGACTTTGTTTTTATTTTGTGACCTTTTTAATTTAATGAGGGCTATCTGTGTCCATTGGATCCGAACTATCCACTGGAGCATGATGGAGTCACCAGTGTCCCTGCTACATGCTACCTCCAATTTCTACATGGCCTGCCTGACCTCCAACTTGTATTTCTATCTTTAACCTCTCTTTGCTTCAATTTATTTTATATATCATTCCCAGAAGCCATTTTAAATATTGAAAATCACTACTTCAGTTCTAACTTCTATTCAAAGTTTAAACTTGTCTCAGCAGATTTTACTTAGCCAGTAGACAAGTATTAGTCACTTCTGCAACCTGCGCTGGACAGTGAGGTCAGACCATTGCCTCAGTTCCCCTCTTGCCTCTGACTAGCTTTACAACCTTTCTGTAAGCCCTGATGAATCAGCTGCTAACATATTAAAGACTATTGGTGAACACAGGTTTGATAGTCAGTCATTCATACCTAATAAACAGTTCTCAGAGATCTGCAGAATATTTAAAATGTTTATTAATTGATGCAGTACTTAAAATGTTTAATTAAAAAGCCTTTTTGCGATAGACATGCTGACTCCTGACAAGCATCCTGTGCCTACTAGAAGATCTATGAACACAGTAGAACCTATACCCAGAGCTTGCTCCTGAATGGCAATACCAGGCATTACACAAAAGCTACCTTTTGCCTCAACTGCTGCCAAGACCTCCTTCATAGATGGTGAACAACAGGACCCCCGGGAAATCTATTGCTTCATTCTTGTCTAGACAAGGTATATCAGTTCTCCCTAATCCCACAATTATCAGATCTTCTGAGGCCTGGAAACCAAAGATAGCCTAAGACTGACTTGTTCTGAGAACTCAGCCCTCAATGACCATAAAGGGGTAGATGCCCAGGTGGCCATCAGGTAAATCTCTGTCACTTTCAATTGCTAACTCAGATATAATTTATTCTTCTCAGATCTCTGATGTCATTTGGCAACTAGGATTTGCTTCAGCTACCTTCTCAGATCTCTACATAAAAGTCACATTTCTCGTTCTCTTCAAACTAATACAAGGTATAGACCTTGCTACCAAAATTTCACATTAGAGAGAGTATAAAAACCTTTCTCTTCTTCCTTCACTCACTCAGTCACTTCAAATCAATAAATTTCTTTTGCTTACAGATGTAAAGATGTGTTTCACTGGAGTGAAACCAGGCACTAGAAAAAATGTTCATACCTTCTAACCCAAACCAATAGCTTTTACTATGACACATCAAAATGTAAATCTGTTCCAGCTGTTTTACAGATATTTGCAGGTTTCTGCACAGGCCCAACTTCCTCCTGCCAGATAACAGGGCAAGAGCTGATGTGATGGCTCCAGTACTCCTAGAACATGATTCTGAGACTTCACTGCAGGAACCACCTCTCCAGTCTCAAGCAGGCACCTTCCCAGCAACTAGAACCTGGTTTTGGTTTTGGTTTCTGAGTCTTACTGTAATTAGATATTTAGTGGATGCTTATCTTTTTGAAAAAAACAACAAAAGAAAACCCCACTAGAACAAAATTAAAGGATATGAGTTTTTATAGAAATACTAATGAATATTATTAAATATTAAAAACATAAAACTCATTTTTTAAATAAACTACACACACGAAATACATCTCTGTAATATTTTAAGCATTTTCCTGAGCCATAACAGAATCTTGTTTGTGAATTTCAACTATATACTTAAAGTAAAATGGCTGAAATTCACACACACAAGATGATTGAATTATTTGTGAGAAGACACAAAAATAGTCATACTATAAATAGATTATTTACAGAGACGTAACATTGTAGCCTATTAAGCACACAATCTTTTGATGTCTCTTTGGGATGTCTGTAGGTAAATAATATCAAACTCATAAAGGAATTTCCAACTAAGATTCTGCTTCCTGGAGTCTGTGGCAGGCTTGTTGAGGATCTATAAAAAACAAATACATCGGACTAATGAAGCAGTTTGAATCTCTGCCTTATCCATTTACAAGAGGCAGAGGAAAGGAGAAGATGAGGATCCTTTGCTGAGATTCTGTCCTCTTCATTCTTCTGTAATTTAACTGCAGTAGCTGGAGCGAGGAAGGCTCCCTAGCTGCCTGCTGACAGACACACCAGGAGACACTTGTAAATCAGCCACTGAAGAGCTCTCCAGCCTACAATAACTCTTTCCTTTGTGTCTGGCAGGAAATGGAAAGTGCTTCAGGCAGGTGCCAGGTGTCCCCTTCAGGTGCTGAAATTTCCAGCAATGCCCCAGGGTGTCTAAGGCACTGAAAACCCTCAAGTAAGTGGCAAATAAGATTAAGTGTGTATCTTCAGGCAAAACAGCCAGCTTAAAAGAAAGACATTGAGAAGACTAAGTTATTTCACACCTAGATCCCCAAGTCCCCAAACAAAGAAAAGTCTGCTTGATTAAATCCTATAATTTGCATTTTTCTACATAATAATCTATCTTAGATCCTGCACATAGGAGACAATTTTTGATTTGAAAGTTTGTATAAAAATGTTGATGAATAGTAAAGTTTTCTTTCCTGAAAGCATGTTAAAGATACCTTTACTATAGACAAATTCAATTTTTTTCTTCTTAATCCTATCAGCAGATAAGGGAGAACTGTACACCTAACCTGGCACGTTATAGTCTTCAGACCCTATGACATGGCTTTTGACTTTATTCTTTTTTCCTAATTACAAAAGGAGCATGTTGAGTGGGTGGAATATGGAACACAGTGGATGAAGAAGACAATTAAGAGCACCACTCAGCATACTCTCCTCGCCACCATTTGTATGTTGGTCCGTTGCCTTACAACATTTCCTCGCTTCTTCCTTTAAGAACATTAAAGTGATCTATTCTTTTTAATATGCTGGATTCACTCCATTTACAGGGGGAATTTCCCTTTATTGCAGGAAAATATGACTTTTAATACTGTTTTTAATCTTTAATTAAGATTCTTGTATAATCTTTCATTACTGAACAGATTTGAATTTTTGTGCATAATTCTTTTCTGGGCTCTCAATGTGATATTTATGGCAAGGCTGAGGGGGGTGGGGGGGTCCCAGTTTGATTTTTCAGAATGTGAACCAGTTCTGCCAATGGTATTTTTGTTGAATGTATATTCTTTTTCCATCAATTTTTATGAGGCCACATTTAATACATAGCAAAAACATATATTTTGGACATCTAGCTAAAGTTTCTGCCTGAAGACATCTATCTCTTTATATGCCAATATCCCATCTTTAATGGTTATTGTGATCTCATAGTGTTAGGTTATTGATCGTTAGTTGTATCATACTCTTCACTTTAAATATCTTGACTAGTCTCACTAATTTAAAAAATGAAGCATTTATTAGAATTGAGTCAATTTGTAGCTATTAATTACAGAAGATTTGACATAGCAGTTACATTAATTTTCTATCTGAAAATGTGGAACTTCTGTTTACTAGCATATTTGGTAAGTATATGGCACTCTTATATTTGATTTTAAATTAATTTCTTTCAATATCATGTTATGTAGTTTTATGGAATAAGAGTTTTCATTTGACTTTTAATTTTCTGCTCTTGGCATAATTCATTAATTTCAGTTTATTTTTAATGTGCAGTGCCATTTTCCTTCTATTTAGGTTCTGTCCATCCTAGAAAGCCCTAGGTTTAAGTTCTATCTCTTCCAAACATAAGGAAATGAAAGAAAAATGGGGCTCCTGGAGCAGATAGATCAAGATTTGGACACTGCCTCAGCGGCTCTTATCTTTCATTTATAAGATTGGAATTTACTGCCTATGTTACATGGTGTTTGTGAGGAGTCAATAAAATAATGTAGGCCATCTGATATTCTAGGTAGTGGCACATCATTTCTTGATATGTGGAGCCATAAAATGCTTAACCTCTTATAATGCCCAATACTGTCCAAATCACACAAACATAAATCACAACAGAAGTCAAAACCAGGGTAAAGATTCATGCATTTATTCACACATATATATAAATATATATATATGGCAGCTTGAAAATATTATGCTCTTCATAAGAGGATATCCTTACCCAAAGGTTTTATGTCCCTCTGTACCTCTCTGTCTCAGACTCTCTATGTCTCTGTGTGTCTCTTTTCCTCTGTGTGCGTTGATGTGTCTCTCTATGTGTGTTTCTCCCCTCTTTCTCTTCCCTCTCCCCTTCTCCCTTTCGTAGGGAGGTTTTAGCAGTGGCAAAGCCTCAGTAATAGGAATGCATAAGAGTATGAGGGGTTAAATAAAGCCTATGAGACTGAGTAGAGGAAGCAAGACAGTGTATAGTGGAGCCTAAGAGGAAAACAGAACAGAGAGGAGCACTAGATGGCTCCCCAGAGTAAATTAATCTTCTCCTTAAGAGCAGTGTAAAATAAGAGAATAACTGAATGGCCAGAGTTCTAGGACAGAAAGAGCCCTGGGTCAGCAAAATGAGGAGGAAGTTCTGCACTGCCATAATTGACTGGCTTTCGGAAAAACAATGTTGGGAGCCTGAACTTGCCATAACTATCAAATTGACAGACAAGAAAAAAAAAATTACTGCAAAAATATAAATCTATTCAATGATAAATATGCAGATTCTTAAAGAAGAAATACAGTATTGAAAACCACAATTGGTACTGTCTTGGAAGCAGCCTTGATTGCTTAGGATTTCATGAAACTCCTTGGTCAACAATTCAATTGTATGTAACCCAGTTCCAGTACTGGAAGCTATGTTTGATGACAAGAGATAGTTAGTAGTGACTCCATCTTCCTCATTATTTGAACACAACTTATTAAACATGGAGAAGGCAGGCTAGTGTCTACATAGAACCTTCACCCCTATGTTCTACTGTCTTTGATGTGGGGAGATACTCTGTAGGCTACCAAAAGAAATACAAATACCAACCTAGCCACAAAACCTTTGACCTACAATATGTCCTGCTGTGGAATAATCTGTCTATACACTGTGAATGTGTATTGCTCTCATTAGTTAATAAAAAACTGACAGGTCTGTAGCCAAGCAGAAAGTATGGGTGAGATGGCCAGACACAGAGGAATTTATGAGGAGGAAGGGCAGAGTCAGGAGATACATGAGCCATCCACTAAGAAAGCAAGACATACACAAAATGAGGTGTCGAGCATGAGCCGTGAGAAGCACAGCTAAGAAATAGGAGTTACTTTAAGTGTAAGAGTTAGTAACAAGCTTGAGCTACTGGCCAATTATTTATAAGTATTATTAAATCTCTGTGTTTGTTATCTGGAAGCAGGCAGTTGGAATAGGAAAACATTTACTAACACAGAACATTTCAATTTAGGACCAGAATTTCCACATAAAACCAGAAAAAAACAAGCCTAGAAGTAGATTCTAGATACACAAAATCAAAATCAAGCACAACTTCTTGGTAGCTGTATTTTCTTAGGTGGGCTCTGTTTTCTGGTGGTGAACACAGGTCCTTTATAGGACAGTTTTTGGCTCAGTGCTAGTAGCAAAATCATACAGCTCTTTTGAGAGGCCTTACTACCAAATATTTATATGGTGTCTATGAGTAGGCAATGGCATGTTACCCAGTGGTGGCATGGACCTGCAAACTTCCTGGATTTGGGTTCATAAACAAGGCTTACAGAGCTTGTTGTAATGTTCCTCCACCAGCTTTTAGGGAACCAAGGGGAAAGAGCCAGCATCAATAGGCCATAATCTAAGTTATACAGCAGTGTTTTGTTTTGTTTTGTTTTGGTATTTTTGCTCATGCAGACCACAAAGGTTATAGATGCACAGCAAGCCCAGATTCAGACAAAAAGAACCTCAAACAGGCCACAGTCTATTTGCTAAGTTTGGGGACAGAGAAAATAGATATGTACAGTCTTAAATTTAAAAATATACTTTTAAAATGATAATGTCCTTAAAAATAAATATAGTAATAAAAAAATAAGCCATGTAAAAATGAAAAATATACAGAGAATCTAGATCCTGTATGTTATTGAGTTGTCTGAATTTTTTTTAGCTGCTAAGAGATATTGGATTATAGAAACTGCTAGATTAAACCAACCTACATATTTAAAACATCTTGACTTCAAAATTTAAGTAAAAAAATATGCTACTTTGGGGAAGAGATTATGCTTTTGCTTCAACAAGAAATGAGAGGCTATGGATTTATTCTGAGTTAAGGACAACCAGGTTTGATTGAGGAAGGCTCCCTGAAAATTCTAGCTACAAACAAACAAATAAAAAACTTAAGAAAAAGAAAAAATTATAAGACTTGGTATAATGTATACTTTTCTTGTTCAAATCCATAATAAAAATCATATTTAACTACTTATACACCAATGTAGCATCTGTGCTTATACTAATAGAGATATGAATGTTACTTTTAAAAGTTTATATATTTTCAGATAAAGGGAACCAGACACCAAAGAAAATAATGGATTACACGACCCAGCATCCAGAACAGCTTCCAGATTGCTGAATGAGATGATTCAACCTCACAGAATACTACAGCCAAGACTTAACAATTATCCTGATTTTCTCAAGGTTCCCTCAAAGAATCCAAAATCAGAATCAATATATAACAGCATCCAAAATCAACAGGAAGTAGTCTAGAAAATTATGCCCATATCCACCAAAAATGGATTTTGGATACTTATTACTATTTATGGAAAGTTGGTTGCAAGTTGTTATTAGTAATGGGAACAAAGCTAAACAAAGGAGATTAGATTAGAAGATCTCATTCTAAAAAAGGGGAAAGATACAGAAATAATAGGATAAATAGGTAGATTATTAAATCTACTTTAATCCAAAAAACAATTACTAATTTCAATATTTTATATTGGTATGAATTTTGGTTTATTAATATAAATTTAAAGTTATACATTTATATTAAATTTATAAATCATATAAATTTAAACTGGACCAATAAGATATAAGAAGGGTAACTGCCACACTTTGTCAAGACTAGGTAGAATGCTTCTTCAAAATTTCCTGCTTCACAGAAAAGTTTGTCAGACATGCAAGGCTTGTAGGCAGATTTAGATGCCAAAATGTTACAGAGAAAGTTTGATTAACTGTCTAATCAGAGATATGTCCCTGTCACAAGGTAACATTATACCCTTCTGAGGTCTTTGATAGAATTAAAGACTAAATAGTTATAGTTATAGCTTTTCATAGTTATGATAAAAGGTAAATTAGCTATAAAATTTGAACTCAAAAAGATAAGATACATAATAGAGTATTTTCTCTAATTTTTTCAAGTACAAATGTACTGGATATTGCAACTAATTCTTACTTGACAACTGATTATATATATATATATATATATATATGACAGGCTATGAACTGATTATGAGTTAAGGACAATCGGGTTTGATTGAAGAAGGCTCCCTGAAAATTCTGGCTATAAACAATATATATATATTATTATATATTATTATATATATTAAAACAAACCTTCCTTTCTGGTTCTGGGACTGGGTGCTGTCTGCAGAGTGTGTCCCAATGCACTTTGTAGCAGGCAGAGATAAACTCTGCCTGCCACAGTCCCCCCAGCTGCTGCTGAGGGAATTTGTACTGCTATCCACCTCCAACTGAGCTAACAGATAAGGACTGGGGACTGTGAAGGACAGACTCAGACCCTGCCCAGAGGTGAGGAGGGGTCAGCAGGTCCAAGCACCTGTATCCCTGCCAGGGAGAGTTGAGCTCCTGTCGGTTCTGGTTCCGGTTCCGAACCAGGTGTTGTCCGCAGAGCGTGTCCCAGCACACTTCGTAGCAGGCAGAGATAATCTCTGACTGCCACGGTCCCCCCAGCTGCTGCGGAGGGAGTTTGCAGGAGCACCATCCCACCTCCAATTGGTCAAACAGAGAAAGATTGAAGACTTGAAATTCAGTCCCCTGCACAGTGCAGAATTAGTGATTGAGCAGACCTTTTTCCTCAGAGGTGACAGGAGGCACACAAGCCCGAGTGCCACAACTGACCAGGAGCTACCTAATCGTGAACAACTGAAGCCATGGGCAGACGCCAGTGCAAAAACTTACATAATAGTATAAAGGACAACAAGGTAACTTCAGAAGAAAGTATCGATCTTACAAATACAAGACCTGAACTGAGCAATAAAGAGGAAACAGAAGGAAGCAACACCAAAAATTCCTTTTTGATGATCAACGAAGCTCTCAAAGAAGATATGAAAAATAGCCTTAAAGAAATAGAAGAAAATACAAACAAAAAATTGGAAGAGATGAACAAATCTATGAAAGAAACATGCCAGAAACTAAAAGTTGAAATACAAGGCACAAAATGAGGCAAAGACAGAAATAGAAAATCTGAAGAAAAAATCTAGAACCACAGATACAAGCATAACAAACAGAGTTCAAGAGATGGAAGGTAGAATCTCTGAAGTGGAAGACTCAGTAGCTCAAATGGATATACCAGTCAAAGAAAATAGTAAAACTAAAAAAGCCATAACTCAAAATGTTCAGGAAATCTGGGACACTATGAAAAGACCAAATTTGAGAATAATAGGAATAGAAGAAGAAGAAGAAGAAGAAGAAGAAGAAGAAGAAGAAGACCAGCTCAAAGGCACAGATAATGTTTTCAATAAAATCATAGAAGAAAACTCCCCTAACCTGAAGAAGGAAATGGCTATAAAGATGCAAGAAGCTTACAGAACACCAAATAGATATGACCCCAAAAAAATGTCAGCGCGACACATTATAATCAAGCCACAAAACATACAGAACAAAGAAAAAATTTTAAGAGCTGCAAAAGAAAAAGTCCAACTTACATATAAGGGCAGACCCATCAGAATAACACCTGACTATTCAATGGAAACGATGAAAGCTAGAAGGGCTTGGTCAGAAGTTATACAGACGCTAAAAGAGCATGACTGCCAAACTAGAATACTATACCCTGCAAAATTATCAATCACCATAGATAGAGTAAACAAGATATTTTCTGACAAAGTCAGACTGAAAAAAATATCTATCTACCAATCCAGCACTACAGAGAGTATTAGAGGGAAAACTTCAACTTAAGAACCCCAGATACACCCACAAAATCACAAACAACCAATAAGTCCACAGAAGAATACCCTAGAGAAAGAAAATACAAACAAGTTGCCACCAAAAATGGCAGGAATTATGAATCAATGGTCACTAATTTCCCTTAATATCAATGGTCTCAACTCTCCTATAAAATGCCACACACTAACAAGATGGATACAACAACAGAAGCCATCCTTCTGTTGCCTACAAGAAACACACCTCAACCCCAAGGACAGAAACAGGCTTAGAATGAAGGGTTGGGTAAAGATTTTCCAGTCAAATGGTCCTAAGAAACAAGTGAGGGTTGCAATTCTAATATCTAAAAAAGTAGACTTTAAGCTAAAAGCAATTAAAAGGGACCAAAATGGTCACTACTTATTCATCACAGGAAAAATTGGTCAAGAGGAGATTTCAATCTTGAATATTTATGCCCCTAATATAAGGGCACCTACTTATGTAAAAGAAACACTGCTAAAGCTCGAATCCCACATCAATTTTTATACCCGAATAGTGGGAGACTTCGATACCCCACTTTCAACCAAAGATAGATCAACCAGACAGAGACTCAACAGAGAAATAAGGAGTCTAAAAGAGGTTATGATACAAATGGATTTAATAGATATCTACAGAAGCTTCCACCCAAACGCAAAGGAATATACATACTTCTCAGCTCCTCATGGAACTTTCTCCAAAATTGACACATGATTGGTCATAAAGCAAATATCAACAGATACAAAAAATGGAAATAATTCCTTGTAACATATCGGGCCACCAGGGCCTAAAGTTAGAGTTCAACAACATCAAAACCCAAAGAAAGCCTACCAACTCATGGAAACTAAACATCACTCAGCTGAACCACCTCTGGGTCAAGGAAGAAATTAAGAAAGAAATCAAAGTCTTCCTAGAATTTAATCAAAATGAATCCACAACGTATTCAAACTTGTGGGACACATTGAAAGCAGTCTTAAGAGGAAAATTCATAGTGCTAGATGCCTATATGAAAAACCTAGAGAAATCCCACAGTAGAGACCTGACAGTTCAGCTGAAAGTCTTAGAACAATTACAAGCAAACTCACCTAGAAAGAGTAGACGGCAGGAAATAATCAAACTTAGAGCTGAAATCAATACAATTGAAACAAAAAGAATACAAAGAATCAATGAATCTAAGAGTTGGTTCTTTGAGAAAGTTAACAAGATAGATAAGCCCTTAGCCAAACTAATCAAAAAACAGAGAGAGTGTTCAAATCAACAAAATCAGAAATGAAAAGGGGGACATAACAACAGACCCCCAGGAAATACAGAGAATTATCAGGTCATATTTTGAAAATCTGTATTCCACAAAAATGGAAAACCTAGAAGAAATGGACAGCTTTCTGGACAGGTACCATCTACCAAAATTAAATGAAGATCAGATTAATTACCTAAACA
>PVIH01021798.1:0-28814 GCA_004025045.1 Sigmodon hispidus | reverse complement strand
ATTTAGGAAGTGGTGGCCTGTGCCAATTTGTAGAAGTGTATTTCCCACTTTCTCTTCTAACAAGTTCAAAGTGGTTGGGGTTAAGTTGAGGTCTTTGATCCACTTGGATTTGAGTTTTGTGCAGGGTGACAGGCTCGGATCTATTTGCATTTTTCTACACACTTCCTTCCAGTTATGCCAACACCATTTGTTAAATATAGTATCTTTTTTCCATTGAATGTTTTGGGCCTCTTTGTCAAAAATCAGGTGTTCATAGGTTTTTGGGTTAATGTCTGGATCCTCAATTCTATTCCATTGGTCCACAAGTCTGTTTTTATGCCAGTACCATGCTGTTTTTATTACTGTAGCTCATTTCTTTTTAACTTTCCAGTCCAAGCCAGTATAATTTCTTGCAAGTTTCCAGTGATGGTCTCCAAAATGCTCTGTGCCTTTGATCTTGATCCACTTCAAGTGATCTTTTTTATTCAAGTTTTAAAATTATGTGCATATATGGGTATGTGTGAAATGTGCTCATGAGCACAGATGCCTGTGGAGGCCACAGAAGACCCCTGAAGCTGGATTTGCAAGAGGTTGTAAGTCACCCAAAGTGGGTGCTAGAAACTAAACTTGGGTCTTCTGGAAGAGCAGTAGGTACTCTTCACCACTGAGCCTTCTCTCTAGCCTCAAATCTTTTTAAAGAAAGCAGTGGTGGGACTTATTAAATATAGGTTAGAATAGATTTTTAGTAGAAAGTTAAGAGACAGAGAAGCACCCCAAGCGAAAGTCACATCTTAGAGCAGTCTTCTCACCTTCCTAATATTGCAGTGCTTTTATACAGTTCCTCATGTTGTAACCCCAACCATATAATTATTTTATTGCTATCTCATAACTGTAATTTGCAACTATTATGAATCATAATGTGAAAATCTAATATGCAGGACATTGCATATGTGACTCCAAAGAAGTTACTCAGGACCCACATGTGGAGAAGAAATACTGTCCTAGAGTATAGATATAACCTTCAACACAGTGTCACCTCTCACTGATCCTCTAAGACAAGAAAACAACATTTTTCATAAACCTAGATATGATTCCATTGCTCCTCTGGTTAAGCCCTTTGGTACTTTCCATTGTTTCAAGGTCAAGTCTACATCCATACAGAGTCACTGTTATCTGTCTTGCAGTACTTCCTACAGCAGCTTCTTTCACGGTCTGTTTTTACTTGTTCTTATTTTTCTAAATGTCTGATTCTTTATTCTATCCATCACAGATTTCTACCTCTGGATTCAGCACATGTTGATCTTCTGAGCAAAACACTCTACCCGATCCTGGCAACCCCTTCCTCCTCAGCTTATAGTTACTCACAAGTGGACATCATTGCTTTGCTAGAACAGGGAACATGTGCATTGTATACACTGACATATCCTTAGGGCCTAGTACTGTGCCTGGACTATCCCTATGTGTAATGCATTTCCCCACAAGTGGTTACTGAACACTAACAATGCACAAACTGAAAACCAAAAAGGCTGAAAATACAAAACACACTTGACTTAAAATACTGACTGTTAGAAAAGATATAAAACATCTATTTTTATATTTATTACATTTTGAAATAATAGCTTTATATTTATTAAAATAAATAAAATGCTGTAATTTAAAATTACCTATATGGGCCACAAAATACTTGAATTAGAAAGTTCTAACTGATAAATATTTATTAATCAGTAAATATAAGAAGTCATTGCTTTTCTAAATTTGACTCTTCTTCCCATGGGAACTTTCTTCAAATCTGGGTCATATGTCCTTTTTATGTCTTTCCAAAGTATCCAATTGTTGTAGGAAGTTTCCCGTCCCGTTTGGGGCCCAGGGTTTGTGACCTGGCCCGTGGCAGAGGTTTGGAACCTGGTCCTCGTGGCTTTTGTCCTCTAGAGAAATGAATCAGACACTTTATACTGTTTGGCCCATGTCTTAAGCATATTACTAGCTATCTCTCTCATCTTAATTCAACCCATTTCCATTAATCTTCCTACCACGTGGCTCAGTCCGTACCTCTACATGTTCCTCCTTCGGGGGTCGGATGGCGACTGACTTAACTCCACCATCCTTCTACCTGCCTGTGCTCTGATTCTCCACACATTTCTATGGTGCTATGCATAGGCCAAAACAGTCCTTTATTTACAGCATACAGAGAATATTTCCACCACATCCAATAATTTCTCCATTATAGCAATTGTCAAATTGGACAAAAATATCATTTGCATGTCTGGGAAGGTAACTGCTAGGATTAGCTTATTCAAGATAAGTGAAGCCCAGCTGATGTCTGATGGATGAGCACATTAAGAAACCAATGGTCACATGTGGAAGGTGGAACATTAAAGATGTTGGTGATGATACTCACCAACATTAATACTTCCTAGGCACTAGGTATTTCACATTCATGTTGAACAGGCCCTGAGAAGAATGTGAGAACTTAGAAGTACAGCAGGCAGAAAAGGCAAATGAGTTGTAAATGAACCTTATTCTAGTTTGTCATTTCTATTTAAGGAATTCAGTTGGAACAAGCCTGGAAATTCTGGGACCTTTAAGTAAGGGCCATGTGTCTGCCTAGAGTCATTGTTTGGTCTCCTCTTCTGTGTTTATGGGAGACACCCTGTTTTGTTTGAATGTAAAATGTCCCCCATAGACTTTACATGTTTAAACAGTTGATCCCCAGCTGGTGGTGCTATGTGGAGGTCCTGGAAGCTCTTGGAGTTGGGGCTTTGCTGGAAGAAGTGAGTCACTGGGGTATTTCATAGCCAGGCCCCACTTCCTGTTCATGCTCTGCTTCCAAAGCATGGGTTTGATGCGGTCAGCCAGTTATTTCAGCCATGGCTTCCCTACCATGAAAGACTGTGCCATGAACTATGAGGCAGGATAAAACCTTTCTACTCTAAATTGCTATTGTCAGGATACCTCATCATAGCAGGAAGGAAAGAGACAATGATACTGCCTGGCTAGGAGTCAGGGATATGCTTTCTGCCTGGGCCCCTATGGGAGTGAGACTGAGTCCTTAAAAACTTCGTCACACAGACAAGGAAAGGAAGCAACATGAATAGGATGCAAACATATCCAGTCATCAACAATAACAACAATATCAGCATCAGCCATTCTGGGAACAAACTGAGCTTTGAGTACCATTCAGTACTTTATACATACTGTGTTCATGAGATGCTACCCAGCAGACTACAGTCATTTTCATCTAATGCTATAATTATTTCTGTTGTGATAGGGAGGGAAACTGAGGCTCAGTTTGAATCAGCCCTATGAAAAACTAGCCAAAAAGCTGTGGTTCAAAGGACTGCCTCACTCAAAACTTGATGCAGCCTTTTTATGCAGTAGCCTTGAAGGTGCTGATTGGGACTGTCATGAGTGTGTTTCTTAGGAAGCCTCAGAAGCCTGGGCAAGCTGACACAGACACATAAAATAAAAGAGCTAAAATGCAGCACCACAGGACAGCAATGGGGAAAAAAACAGAAGTATAAGGTTAAAATCAGATAGAAACTGCCCATGCTGGGCAAAAGTCCTGGCTGTGCCTCTCCTGTCCATGGTAGAATGGCTGGATGTATGACCTGGGTAAAAATCCAGCAGGGACAGAAGAGGCTGGTGTGCCTCACTCATAAAGGAAAGCTGCAGGGAAAGGCTGGGATAAAGGAGGTGGAAATCATGTCAGCAGAGCAGGGAGGACTCAGTGGGGTGAAATGTGAGAGAGCAGAAATATCCTAATTGTTAACAGGCAGAGTGAGTGGGTCTTGCTGTCCCCCTGGGGAAAGAAAGGGAAGTTCCAACCCAGCGCCATTTGTGACTCTCCCTTGGATTTTATTAAATGTTCCACTACAAGGAGAAAGAATGTGAATTTTTTGCTAACTTAATGTTTTCTGGAAATACCTTTCCCCCTGAAAGCAAAAGAGGTTAAAATTTGTTTGAGGCTATGGAGGAAAGATTTTGGAATTAAAAGCTCTCGGAGGCAGAGTTGTTTCATAAAAGGAGGAGAAATAAGGGCTCTCTAGCTTTTTTATTATCAACCTGAAGAAAAGAAATAGAGAGCTTGCAGGGGAAGGAGCCAGGAGGATTCTAACAGGGGATTCTCTGGGCCAGCCAAGGAGATAAAGGGAGGCTGCACATGAGGCTCCACCTTCACCGAGACTATTGCTCAGAACTGTAAAAATATGGGCTTGCTTTGCATGTCAGGAACAAATCACTGCTTTTTGAAAATGTGCGTAAATTCTTTGAAATGAAGGAACGCCCATCACAGCACTGGAAGTTGGCACTTACCACAGAAGTCATTCTGTTTCTGAGATTTAGAGATGCATGCAAAAAGAAATGATATCAATTACATTAATGACTCATCAGAGTGCAGAGTACAAATGACCATGAGTGCTCAGCTGTAGGGAGGTCATCACCATCAATGTCCCACCATCCAAGGCCCAGGGAACTTCAGGGAAGAAGAAGCAGAAAGAATGTAAGAGCCAGCCAATGGGGAAGGGAGCTGTGAAATCTGGACATGGCATGGGTTTTTGAATACATCAATTCATAGTAGCTGTAGTTGCCTGGACAAGGCTAGAACACCACAAATCAGTCAAAATCCTAACATGAATTTGGAAAATTATTGGTCCTCAATTGCTGCTGAAGGGGGAAAAGTTAATCTTCCTTGGGGATGTTGCTGCACTGGTAGGCTGCTGGTGCCCCAATGGATGGTCTCATACACATGTGCATATTGACACTAACAATACAGGGGCTTATTAATAATAAAATATAAATATAAAGAGATCACAAAGGGGAAAGGGAGATGGAGCGGGGGGATGAGGGGAAGATGGATGGATTTGGTCAATATACATTGTATAAAAATACATAACTGTCAAAGAATAAGAATATTATTTAAAATAGAAATCTGGACAATTAATGGTCATTAGTGAGGTAGTAAATTAAGGATGCAAGGAAATACTTTGTATGCTTTAGTTCAAACACACACTTCCCTTCAAATCACAACAGCTTTCTTTAGAATTAATCCATTTACTTTTTCATTCTTCCAGAGGAATGTCTGGATAATTAGCAATTTGTAAATTAGGTATTCCAAAATGAACTCACTCAAAAGGCCTAATACACATAAAATGAATGATCTCATTGTATTTAATGGATTACACATCACAGTAAACTCTCATCTTCCTACACATTTTCTGAAAGATTCATTAATTTTTTTCATTTTGGTGAGAGCATAGTTAGATCATATTTTAGGTGGTGAAGGTTTAATTTTCATTTCATATTCTTCTGTTCCATTTTTATTTGTAACCATGGGTATAGATAATATATAATGTATATACATATATAGGGGGGGAGAACAGATTAAAATAGAATAGAATTTCTGTAGGATTAAAATACAAATCCCTGAGCAGAAATAGGAGTAAAACAGAATCAATATTTTAATAAATATTGTATCTGTTATGGCCAGCCAGAGTTTATCTCAAGGATGGAACAGGGGTTTAATGTTTGAGAAGGCATTAACAAAATGCATTACCTCATTAGACTAAGGAAGAAATACTATATAATCATTTTATTGAATGCTGAAGGGCATTTATTAATAAAAACTCATTGATAGAAAACTATAAATAATATTTTAATGAGTAAACAGGTGTCAAAAATTATAGTTGAAACTTTAGAGGCACTTCAATTTTAAAAAACTTCCACATTTTAACATTTTAATAATGTCTATGTCTGCTTGCAGAGTAACAATAATTATGTTTCAAAATCTAAGAAAATTCTTCAGAAAAGTAGCTAAAGAAAATAGGCTCTGGGGAGTAGATGTTAGTGGTTTGAATGTTGAATGCTCTCCATATGCCCAGGTATTTAAACTCTCGATTGTCAGCTGGTGAAACTCTTCAGAAAAGGTTTGAAAGCTTTAGGAGGTAGAATCTTCCTAGAATAGTAAGTCACCGAGGGTGGCTTTCTGTTCACTCCCTGGACCCATGTGATCAGCCACCTCACGTTCCTGCCACTGTCTTTCCCATTAAGACTGACTGTGTCTCATCAAACTGTAAGCCAAAATAAATGCTTCCTCTTTTCAGTTACTTCTTGTAGAGTACATGTTCACAACAGCTACAAAAAGCAATTCAGCCAGATGCTCTGTGTGAAATAATAAGCCAGACTGAGCCCCAACTGGGTATCTTAGAAATGAGATAATACCACAGACAAGTTTAAGAATACTTGAATCCCTTGCAAGTACAACCCTAAGCCCCTTGTATAATTTGCTTTCTGTCAGCATTATATGTCAAGCCATTACTGGGCATTTGCTCCTTGATCAAATACTGGGGGAGGGTCAAAGCTTTAAAAGCAGGAAAGGATGAAAAAAGCATAAGGACACAAAAGCTGTTGGGAGGATCTGAGCTTTGGAGGAGGGGTAATGCTTGGACAACACTGACTTCAGGGGACTGCTTAGGCTGCAGGACTTCGAGTGGACATGGAGAATGGCAAATATTAATGTAAGTGCAGAAAGACAGAAGGGCAGTGCTGTGTCATAGGAGTAGCTGCTTCTACAGGAGATGGCTTGGGAAGGAAGTTGTCTTGGGAGAAGCAAGGGTTCTGTTAGGAAGAGGTCCACTCTAGCACAGAGCAGTTGTGAAGCCACTGGGCCATTTGTTCCTAATAGGAGAGAGAAAATAAAAACCTGACTTTCAGATTCAAGTATGCTGGAAGCTTTTCAGACACTAAACTGGATTTTTCAAAATAAGAGGTCTAACTGGAAGAAGATATTCAACTAGTCTAATCCTGACATGAGAGTACCACAAATGCCTAAGAGCATTCAATCTTGTGCTAAATACTAAGTAGCAAATAGAAATCTTGAGGTCCCCCAGTTTGGCCCAGATCACAGCTTGCAACACAATTGTAGGAATCTGACAATAGATATCTATCTAGCACTTTCTACATACAAGGTACCACGTAGGAGATAATAGGAATGATTAAGAATTACTTCTGCTTTCAGAAATGTTAAACACATGGTTGTAATCTCAGTATTTAGGAGAGGACAGGAATATTTTGAGTTTGAGGCTACTAGTCTGGACTACCAGCAAGACTGTTTCCAAAAAGAAATATACTCAAAGTCTTTGCCAATGAAGCTTAGATATTAACATCATTAGAAATATTGAGAAGGTTTGTTAAATTGTAGCTTGCTGGGCTGTACCCCAAAGGGTCTGTCAGCAAGGAATTATGTCACTGAATGTCAACAATACTGAGGTTAAAAGTATAGTGGAATATATGTTACATTTTAAATAATTATCCTGCCTATGGGTTTAATAAAAGCTGATTGGCCAAAAGACAGACAGGAAGTGTGGGCAGGGTTACCAGGCTAAGAAAACTCTGAGTACAGGAAGAACAGAGACAGATGTCAGAGAGCCATCAGAGAAAGCTACCACAGACATGATGAGGAGATGGCAGCAGACACAGAGGAAAGAAGCTGAAATGCTGCTATGAGAAAAGGTACTGAGCCGCATAGCAAAACAAGATGGGTTGAGTTCAGATGAAGGAGTTAGCAAATTATATGCCTGGGCCCTAGGTCAATTAGCTTCAAAATAATACAAGTGTCTGTGTGATTCTGTGGGACTGTGGGTCTAAACTTCTAAGCTAGACTGGAAAGTCCAGGTAGAAATCATTTACAACATGAAAGAACAAGCCAGTAACTTTAATCTACTGCAGTAGACTTTCCACAGATTTGATGCTGGGGACGAAGTCTTCAAAAAAATAAACAAAATAAAAAAAACCAAATCTCATCCATTTTGATGAACACATCAAGTTAAATGCACGATTTATGTCTGATGTGTGGTGTCTTTCTATATGCTGTGAATTACTATTGAACTATCATAGGATAATAAAGGAACTGGTTTTGGCCTTTGGCAAAGCAGATTATAAACAGGCAGGAAATCTGAGCATAGATAAAGGGGAAGAAGTCAGACAGAGATGTGGTGAACTGCCACACAGAGAACAAGATTTAAAAGTACAGGTAGCTTTAGGAAGTGATCACCTGTGCTAATGTGTTCAAGAGTATTTTTCATTTTATTTTCTATCAAGTTAAGTGTAACTGGGTTTATGTTGAGGTATTTGATCCACTTGGACTTGAGTTTTATGCATGGTGATAAATATGGATCTATTTGCATTCTTCTACATACTACCATCCAGCTATGCCAGCATCATTTGTTGAAGATACTATCTTTTTCCCATTGTATATTTTTGGCCTCTTTGCCAAACTTCATAGGTGTGTGGATTAAGGTTGGGGGAACTGACATCTTGGAACTTATTCCCTACAGAAGAACACCTAACTCAGTCTTAATACTGGGGTGAGGGACTCAGACCTACCTCAACTGGATATGCAAGACTGCCAGACTGAATAGACCCACCATGGGACTCCTTACTCTCCTTGGGGAATGGATGGGGGATGGGTTGGGGATGCTGAGGGAAGACTGGGAAGAACTTGGAGGAAAAAGGGAGGGGAAGCAGAGGTAGACATGGAAAAAAACCTTTTTAAATAAAAAATAATGGAAAATAAGTACAGGTAAGCCTTGAGCCACATAGCAAGATATAGGTTAATATAAATGGGTTAAGATGCAAGAGCTAGATGATAATGTGTCTAAGCCATAAGCCAAACAATTTGTAATTAATATAAGACTTTGTGTGATTATTTGGGACTTGTTCTAGATCTTGGGGCTAGACCAGGTCAGAAACATTTTACTACAAATGCCAATTCCACTGTCATCACTACTAACTAACAATATAGTTAAAACATACAGAGTTAATGGATATTTAGAAATGACCAAAATACCCACAATTCATCTTTAGAAATTTCTGAGCTTATAAGTACTATTTACAACAAGTATAATTTATTAATTTTACAGTCATGTCCTATGTTTGTATGAGTTTTGATAACCTGTATCTTTACTTTTGTTCTTTTGCAGATCAGCAGATCCTCATCATTTGTCATTAGTGGGAATAAATAAAAGTTTTCCAATTTCCAACCTTACTCAGATAAAACATGACAGTGGAAAAATTTGCCCATGGGATGCATCTTCTGCTTTGAATGGGAGTCAGAAGCCTTTCTTGTATCTACTACAGAGGCTGATAAAGGAGGAGCCAACAGCAACAACAACAAAAACATGTTTTGCAGCCCTGTTTAATTTTATCTTGCATGTTAACTATCTTTAGAAAATTGAAAAGAGTCCAACAAAACAGATTCGACGCCTGCTTACTTAACTCAAGCAATAGTTTGGAGTTAAACCTTTGAGCTTAGACAGTTACTATCCTTTGCAGAGTGAGTTACCTTTCTTTTTCCTGTAACAAAATACTTGACAAGAAGCAAGTTAAGGTAGAAAACATTTATTCTGACTTATCAGTCAGAGGTTGGAATCCATTATGACTAAGAAAGTGTGGCAACAGGAGAAACTTGCAGTATAGAGTCCTGCAATCTTTAAAATCTTTGGGTAGAGTAGGAAACAGGAAAGGGTAAAGGCTGGTACCGAACTGTTTTTCATTGATTGATTGATTGATTGATTGATTGATGCCATGATCCTAGCCCATGGGATGAGGCTACCTACTTCCAGGGTGGGTCATTGTTACTTAGTAAAACCTCTCTGGAGATACCCCACAGACACACCCAGAAGTGTGTCTTCTAAGTGACTTCAAATCCAGTCAGGCTGACAATGAAGATGAACCATGAACAGCATAATCTAACCTATCTTAATCACAAACACACACACACACACACACACACACAAACACATACACCAAAACCAAACAAAAGTGGATCCATAATTCTAGAATAGGACAGAAAATGAGGGTCCAGATTGCTTCCAGAGCATGGTGATATCTAATATTCTAAGTAATCTGTCTTTGAGTCACAGGCACATACATTCCAGGTGCTTTTACTCATTCGCACCCTGATTTTGTTTGCTATAAATAGAGTCTGAGAAGCCTCTAAACTGGGGACTCCAGTAACACAAACATTATTCACACAAACAATACAACACTTGGTACCCTCCTCATATATAGTGGAGACAGGGTGACTGATGAGCATGCTTTCACAAAGTGTCCCAAAGACTATATTTACTTGTTAAGCACTGAAGAATGCTTATGTGTGTTTGAGTGGCTTCCTTCTTGCCAACAACCTTTACCCTATAATTTCATCTTTGTTTGACAAAGGCATTAACACCAGGCATTCTGTTTACATGGTGAGCATCTTTGCTAATGGCAGCCTTCCTTTAGTCCCAGATCCTTAAGGGAGAGCTGAGATATTTATTCAAACTTCTCCTCTTTGGTAAATCAGGAATGACCCATCTCATCTCTCCCTCACCCTTCTAACTGGACAGCTGACCTCCGTTACTACCAGCTTGCTCGTTTTCTATTGCCCCTGGAGACCTGAATTATCATGTTTGTGATAGGTCTTTCCACAATCCTCTAATGTTCTTCAAATAGCATGAAGTACTCTTTTTAGACAATGCTCTTTATTATGGTACGATAAAAAAAAAAAGCCCACATTTCACACTTAGTCTTGAACTAGAACATTTAGAATTCAACACATAATTTTGGCTGTAGGAACAGACAATGACACTGTTCAAGAAAGACTCAAAGCCCCTAAGTCACAGCAGGTGGCAGATCTGAATGGGTCAGAACACCTACGAGTCCTCCTGCTTCAGTCCACTCTGGTCAAAACCTTGGGATTACAGAATGTACAATGACTCACCTGCTTTCCTATGACAGAGTACAGAAGTCCATCTAGTTACAGGTTTGTTTTTTCTGCTTTGAAATATGATCACAACAGCAGGGGATGTGTCTTGTGCATCCCTTCAAGACCTTGAACAGTGCCATGGCACACAGAAAGCATTTGATTGATTGAATAACTACATGAATAAACACTAGTTTACAACCTGATTTATGTGGCCATATACCCTGCCTTGCTCTGCCTCTCACATTGATTTTACACTAAGGAACTACCATGAGAAATGTCCAATTAGAACATTATGACAATTCTCCTAATGGTATTCTTTGGAGGATGCAGGCATGTGTCCTTACATTACCAAACAGAAAAACAGTAGGGTATTAGGACTGCAACAAGGTAGAAACCCTTACCTACCACAGTAACAAAATATTTATGTAAGAATACCAAAGAACATTCCAGAATTTCCAGGACCTTCTCATTTAAAAAGACCAACTAAAGGGGACTAAACAAGTTTCTCGAGACCTCTCAAAAACTGTTTGGGTTTCTTAATAATGGAGAAAGGAAGCACCAGAAAGAGGTTTAGACCAACACCACTAAACATTAAAACAAGTGTATGAATGCTAAGCAACTCATAGAAAAATAAAAATATAAAGTACTTGGCAAATGTCATAAGGCCTAGCAATACTGAATAATAGTTATGCCTTTCAGCAGAGCCATGGAGCAGCATTATCACAAACCAGCAAGTGAGGGCTTGTTCTGCCCAACAGGATAAACAGTGCTTCTAGTGCCTTGGAGACTCACATGAAGCAGTGGGGCTTCAGAAGTCAGGGAACACACACACACACACACACACACACACACACCACACACACACACACACACATACACACACACACACACACACGCATACACACACATACACACACACAACACACACACACACACACGCACACACACACATACACACACACCAACCTTGCTATGTTCCTCTTTCTCTCCATTTCTATTCCTTCTTTCTTGCTTTCTCCCTCTGTCTTATAACCTTATTCTCATTAATATATGAGGAAAAATTATCAACGGTGAAGAAAACATCAAGTTGACATATGCTGAACAAAACTTTAAAATGTTTTTTCTCCTTTTATTTTTAATTATCATTATTGTTGGTGTGTGTATGATGTGCACATGTGCAGCAGGCACACCTCAGCACATCTGTGGAGGTCAGAGGATGACTGTGGAACTGGTTCTCTCCACCCACCCCTGCATGGGTTCTAGAGAGTGCACAACAGCATTTTAACTCACCGAGGTGGCTCAGCAGCATTCTGTCTCATTTTATGATACCTAACAGTGACCTCTGAAGTCTTCAAAAGGAAGATGAGACCCCACAACCATGACTTCACATGGACTATGACAACGCCACTAGGCTGACAAATAACCAGAGATCAGTTTTGGACTCCAAACTGCTCAGGGCAATTTCAAGGTGGCTAGCTGACATGAACCAGTCTCACAGTACTCTAACCAGGACTTGAGATAAGCCCTGCACTTTCCCATTATGCAGAAACTGAATAACAAATGACACAGCTGCATATCTAAACTTAACAAAAACATTTGGGGGGATCCTCTAAAGATGTCATTGTCCCTACACAGCAGGAAGTAAATTTAAGAACATAATTCCCAAGAGGTGAGGTGGGTGGTTTTTGGTCTTTCAATGGGTTATAGATAATTGTGATTATGTAGGATGATTGCTTACAAATCGTTATTGGTGGTGATTGGGAAAAAAACTGAAAAGGGAGATTAGATTCAAGGTTCTTCTTTGAAAATAAAGAAAAAACGGTATACAGATATGATAGGATAAAGGGATAGATTATTCAATTTACTCTGAGAAAAAAGAAAATGATATGATGTGATATAAAAGTAGATTATTAAATCTAATTTTAGAGGGCTGGAGAGATGGCTCAGCGGTTAAGAGCACTGACTGTTCTTCTGGAAAACCTGAGTTTGATTCCCAACATCCACATGGCAGCTAACAACTGTCTGTAATTCAAAGATCTGACACCTTTACACACTTATAAATGCAGACAAAACACCAATTAACATAAAAAATAAAAATAAATATTTTTTTTAAAAAAATCTAGTTTTAGAAAGCAATATATATATATATTATTTGGTGATTTTACATCATGCACCCCATCAAACTCAATTATCAGTCCTCTCAGATTCATACCCACACATATGATCTCCCCATTTACAAAAACACCCATTCATGCTGCTCATTTACTTACTGGAGCATAATTAGACTTCCTGTGGCCAGACCCTTAAAGAAAACAAGTCTTTCCTCACCCACACCCCTGCCAGAGGCCATCAATGCAGAAGTGAGGAACTGTGTCATTTAGTTATGTTCTAACCTTGAGCTCTTATATACAATGACATCTTTTTTTTTTTTATGTTCACTAATGAGTGAGTACATCACCTGCTTATATTTCTGAGTTTGAGATGCCTCACTCAGGAGAATATTCTCCAAATTCATCCATTTTCATGCAAATTTTAAGATATCATTTTTTTCTTAATGCTGAGTAGTACTTCATTGTGTAGATGTATCACAGTTTGTTAATCCATTCTTCAGTTGAGGGGCATCTAGGTTGTTTCCAGGTTCTTCTATTACAAATAATGCTGCTATGAACATAGTTGAGCTAATGCCTTTGGAGTGCGACTGTGCATCTTTAGGGTATACACCCAGAAGTGGTATTGCTGGATCCTTTGGGAGATTGATTCCCAGTTTTCTAAGAAACCACCATGCTGCATTCCAGAGTGGTTGAACAAGCTTACACTCCCACCAACAATGGAGGAGTGTTCCCCTTGCTCAGCAACCTCTCAAGCATAGGCTTTCATCTGTGTCTTTTATCTTAGCCAATCTGATAGGTGTCAGGTGATATCTCAAAGTTGTTTTGATTTGCATTTCTCTGATGGCTAAAGATGATGAACACTTTTTCATGTGCCTTTCAGCCATTTGTAATTCTTCTGCTGAAAATTCCCTTTTTAGTTCTGTACCCCATTTTTAATTGAGTCATTTAAGGGTTTTGGGCTCTAGTTTCTTGAGTTATCTATATATTTT
Source organism: Sigmodon hispidus (assembly GCA_004025045.1). Taxonomy (NCBI): domain Eukaryota; kingdom Metazoa; phylum Chordata; class Mammalia; order Rodentia; family Cricetidae; genus Sigmodon; species Sigmodon hispidus. The sequence continues at coordinate 14,994 of PVIH01021798.1, read as the reverse complement.
AGAGATCAGTCCTCATTCACTTGTAGGATTGGTGAAAATCTTTTTCCATTCTGTAGGCTGCCGTTTTGTCCTATTGACTGTGTCCTTGGCTTTACAGAAGCTTCTCAGTTTCAGGAGGTCACACTTATTGATTGTTGTTCTTAGTGTCTATGCTACTGTGTTATATATAGAAAGTGGTCACCTGTGCCAATGCATTGGAGGGTGTTTCCCACTTTCTTTTCTATCAAGTTCAGTGTAGCTGGGTTTATGTTGAAGTCTTGGATCCACCTGGATTCATGTTTTGTGCAAGGTAATAAGTTTGGATCTATTTCCATTTTTCTACACATTACCATCCAGTTATGCCAACACCATTTGTTGAAGATACTATCTTTTTTCCATTGAATATTTTTGGCCTCTTTGTTAAAAATCCAGTGTTCATAGGTGTGTGGGTGACTATCAGGGTCTTCAATTTGATTTCATTGATCCACAAGTCTGCTTTTATGCCAGTACCAAGCTGTTTTTATTACTGTAGCTCTATAGTATAATTTGAAGTCAGAGATGGTGATACCTCCTGAGGTTCTTTTTTTGAGCAAAATTGTTTTGGAAATCCTAGCTTTCTTGTTATTCCAAATGAAATTGAGTATTGTTCCTTCAAGGTTTGCAAAAAATTGTGTTGGGATTTTAATGGGAATTGCATTGAATGTGTAGATTGCTTTTGGTAAGATTGCCATTTTTCTGTTGATCCCATCTATCCAGGAGCTTGGGAGATCTTTCCATTTTCTTATATCCTCTTCAATTTTGTTCTTCAGAGATTTAAAGTTTTTGTCAAACAGATCTGTTGCTTCTTTGGTTATAGCTACACCAAGGTATTTAATGCTATTTGAAGCCATTATAAAAAAAGGGGATATTTCCCTTTTTCAGTCCATTTATTTTTACTGTATAGAAGGGCTACTGATTTCTTTGAGTTAATCTTGTATCCTGCTACATTGCTGAAGGTGTTTATCAGCTGTAGAAGTTCCCTGGTAGAGTTTTATGGGTCACTTATGTATACAATAATGTCATCTGCAAATAGAGATTGTTTCATTTCTTTTCCAATTTGTGTCCCCTTAATCTCCTTTTGTTCCCTTATTGCTTTAGCTAAAACTCTGAGAACTCTGTAGAATAGATAAGGGGAGAGGGGGACAACCTTATCTAGTTCCTGATTTTAGTGGGATTGTTTTGAGTTTTTCTCCATTTAGTTTTATGTTGGCCATCAGCTTTTTGTAAATCATCTTTATTATATTTAGGTATTTTGCCTGTATTCCTGATCACTCCAGGACTTCTATCATAAAGGAGTGTTGGATTTTGTCAAAGGCTTTTTCAGCGTCTAAGAAAATGATCATGTGTTTTTTTTGTCCCTTCAATTTGTTTTTATGATGGATGACATTTGCTGTGTTTTGTATGTTGAACCATCTCTGCATTTCTGGGATGAAACCTACTTGATCGTGGTGAATGATTTTTTTTTTAATGTGTTGTTGGATTTGATTTGACAGAATTTTGTTGAGAATTTTTGCATATATGTAAATGGGGGAAATTGGTCTGTAATTCGTTCTTTGTTGTGTCTTTGAGTGGCTTGGGTATCAGGGTTATTGTGGCCTTATAAAAAGAATTTGTCAATATTCCCTCAGTTTCTACTATATGGAACAGTCTGAGGAGTATTGGTATTAGCTCTTCTTTGAATGTCTGGTAGAACTCTGCACTGAAAACATCTGGGCCTGAACCTTTTTTATTTGGTAGACTTTTAATGATAGCTTCAATTTCCTTTGGTGTACTAGGACTGTTTAGGTCTTTAATGTGATCTTTATTTAATTTTGGTAATTGGTACCTGCCCATAAAGCTGTCCATTTCTTCTAGGCTTTCCATTTTTGTGGAGTATAGATTTTTAAAGTATGTTCTGATAATTCTCTGTATTTCCTGCAGGTCTGTTGTTATCTACCCCTTTTCATTTCTGATTTTGTTAATTTGGATTCTGTCTCTGCTTTTTGGTTAGTTTGGATAAGGGCTTATCTATGTTGTTGATTTTCTCAAAGAATCAACTCTTTGATCCATTGATTTTTTTTGTATTGTTCTTTTTGTTTCAATTGTGTTGATTTCAGCTCTAAGTTTGATTATTTCCTGCCATCTGCTCCTTTTAGGTGAGTTCACTTCTAATTGTTCTATGGCTTTCAGCTGTGCTGACAGTTCTCTTGTGTGTGATTTCTCTAGTCTTTTCATGTAGGCATCTAGTGCTATGATTTTTCCCCTTAAGACTGCTTTCATTGTATCTCATAAGTTTGGTATGTCCTGGATTCATTTTAGTTAAATATTAGGAAGTCTTTGATTGCTTTCTTAATTTCCCAGAGGTGGTTCAGTTGAGTGATGTTCAGTTTCCAGGAGTTGGTAGGATTTTTGTGATTTTTTTGATGTTGCTGAACTCTATTTTAGACCATAGTGATCTGGTATTGTACAGGAGTTATACCCATTTTTGTATCTGTTGATATTTGCTTTATGACCTAGTATGTGGTCAATTTTTAGATAACGTTCCATGGAGTGCTGAGAAATATGTATATTCCTTTTTGTTTGGGTGGAGGATTAGTATATATCTACTAAGTCCATTTGGGTCATAACTTCTGATAGATCCCTTATTTCTCTGTCTAGTTGACCTATCCCAGAGTGAAAGTGGGGTATTGATTTCTCCCCCTATTAGTGTATCAGGTTTGATATGAGATTTAAGCTTTAATAGTATTTATTTTATATATGAAGTTGCTCTTGTGCTAGGGGCATAGATATTCAGGATTGAAATTTCATCTTGGTGGATTTTCCTCAGATGAATAAGTAGTGTCCATCCTGGTCTCTTTTTATTGATTTTAGTTTAAAGTCTATTTTGTTAGATATTAGAATGGCTACACCAGCTTGTTTCTTAGGGCCATTTGATTGGAAAGACTTTTCCCAACCCTTTACTCTGAGCCTGTAGCTGAATTTAAAGTTGAGCTCAACAATCTACCTTTACATCTTATCATATCTATATCCCCCTTTTTCTTTTCAGAGTGGATTCAATAATCTACCCTTTAATCCCATCATATCTATATCCCTTTGTTTTTTCTTTTCACATGTATGAGAAGAACTTCATGTCTTTGAATGAAGAAATTGGAGAAGAAATCAGAAGATAAAAAGATATTCCATGTTCATGGATTGGTAGGATTAACATAGTAAAAATGGCAATTGCACCAAAAGCAATCTACAGATTCAGTGAAATCTCCATTAAAATCCTAACACAATGTTTACAGACCTTGAAAGAACAATACTCAAATTTATATGAGAAAAAATTCAGAATAACTAAAATAATCCTATACAATAAAAGAACTTCTAGAGGTATCACTACCCCTGATTTCAAGCTCTACTACAGAGCTATAGTAATAAAAACTCATAATATTAGCATAAAACAGACAAATGAATCAGTGGCATCAAATTAACAGAAGTCCATATACCTACAGACACCTGATTTTTAACAATGAAGCTAAAAATTATACAATGGAAAAAGAGAAAGCATCATCAACTACTGGTGCTGGTCTACTGAATGTTGGCATGTAGAAGAATTCAATCAGGTGACCTTTCTTAACCCTCAGAGCATAAACTGTCTTAGGCTTTCAATAAAGATGGCTACTGCATAGGACTTTAGTCCACCTCATGTGCCCAGGTCTCACTGCCTGCCTCTAGAGTAGTGACACCCAACTTTGATAAGAGCAAACAGAAGGTCACATATTTACTATAAGTTTATGTGTCCTAGAGAGCTGTGCAGTCAATTTCATAAAATAAACACAGTTAGACTTGAAAGAGCAGATAGAGTCTAATTCAATCTTAAACAATGTATACATTGTTTGGACCATAAAATTTTTTAAAAGTCAACAATCGATCTTCAAAATTATAGCATATTGGAACCTTCTTTACTTCCATGTAGCTCTCACAGTGCCAGGAGGTTCAATGCAGGGAAGCAGGAGAGCAAACCCATCAATGTTCCTACCCAGATGTGAACCTTATCAACTACAGTTAGCATGTATTAACACAAATAAAAAACTTGAGGCTGAAGAAGTATCTCAGTTGGTAAACTGCCACCGATGCAAAAGAACCAGAGTCAGATGCTCAGTATCCATAAGAAGCTGTGTAAAAGTATACACCTATAATCTCAGTGTGGGGGAGATATAGGCAAGAGGATTTCAGGACATTGATGGCCCATCAGTCTAGTTAAATTGAGATCACCAGGTTCAGTAAGAAACTGTCTCCAAAACAGAGTAGAGATCAATTGAAGAAGACAAAACATCTTTACCTCTGGCCTCTACTTATACATACAATACAGTACAATAAAGATAATACTTTCCAGGCAATCATCTTTGTTATTCATTGCAGGAAGTGTGATTGAAGCAAAACTATATTAATACTGTTCAAAAAAGCAGAAGTCCTTAGAGAGGTAGGCACATATTTATGGGTACACTCATGTTTACATTCTTTTTCTATTGGAAATACTTTCCAGTATTCCCTGTTGGCTACTTATTAGAATTCCTATAGAGAAAAATCATCCAAAATAGAGTATCTGAACAAAAACAAACAGTACTACTTCATTCAACAGCAGGAAGAAAAATACTTTTTTCAATTGTATTGGGAACAATGACAAAAAGTACATATTCACATCTTTTTAAATTTTTTTATTTTATATGTGTTGTGTTTTGCCATGGGTTTCAGAAACCCTGGAACTGGAATTACAGAGAGCTGTGAGCTGCCATGTAGATGCTGGAAACTGAACTCTGGTCCTCTGAAAGAGCATCCAGTGCTCCTAACCAGTGAGCCATCTCTCCAGCCCCCATTTTCACATCATTTAAAAAGGTTTAAGAGTCAGTATCATATACAGCATGTTTTCTCCAGCCATAAATCATACAGTAAAATTAGAAATCAGTACTGGAAAACCTGAAAACACACAAGTTAGACAGTTCACTTCTATTGAACTCACGACTCAGAGGATGCCTGAAATGCTTAAAGCTGGGTAAAACATTATGACATTAAAATTTACAAGGGAGTGGAAACAGTGCAGAGATGGAAAGTTATAGCATTCAGTGCTCATGGACAAGTAAAGAGAAGTCTGGATCTAAATTCAGTTAGCAACATCTAGCTTAAAAAAAAATAGAAAAGGGATTGGGGAGATGGCATACAGTTAAGAGCCGCTCTTCCAGAGGACCTGAGTTCAGTTCTTCAACCCATATTAGAGACTTGAAATTGCTTTTAACTCCAGCTTGGGTGCACTCGTTCAGCCTCTGAGGACACTCATCCACATGTGGCAATCACTCATATAGACAAATACATATAAATAAAAATTAAAAACAATCTTTTAAGAAATTAGAAAACTGTCACATAACACAAGCAAAGGTAATAGAATTTAATATCATAAGTTCATTCTTTGTGAAAAATAAACATTAGATCAGTGGTTATAATACTGTACATAAGTGATCCCCAAAACTCTGTCAGATAACTTCTAGAGGAGATCACATTTTCAGAATAGGCAACATACAAGTTCAACTCACAAATGTTAGTAGCCTGTACATTAACCAACAGCAAGCATGCTGAGAAAAAGACCCTGGATACAGTCCAATTCACAATAGCCTAACAGGAAAAGAATCTAGAGATAAGCACAGTAAAGAAAGTAAAAGACCTCTCTGCAAAGGAAATTTAAAATCTCTGAGGAGAGAAATTGAGGAAGACTCTAAAAAGTGAAAATTCTCCTATGCTCATGGATTGGTAGAATTTATATTGTGAAAATAAACACCCTATAAAAAGTAATTTACAGAGTCAATGCAATCCAAATCAAAATTCACAAATAAATTGTTAAGACTGACAGAAGCTGCAAACCACAACCACTGAACAGTTTGGGATCTGAAGCACCTTGGACTGACACCTGGGGGCCCATTCCCTCCAGAGGTACCCAGACTTGATAATAGGATGAGGAAATTAGACTTGCCTGGAGTGGATGCTGAACTAAGTCACCTTGGGACCTTGGGACCACAGGACCTCCTGCCCTTGCTGGGAAAGAGGTAAGGATACGGTGAGACTAGAGAGTGACTGGGAGGTGCAAGGGGGGGGGGAAGGGAGTTTTAACAAGGGGATACATAGATAAAAAATTAGATTTCATTCAAAAATAAAGAAAAAAAGGAAGAAATAAAGAAAGAAAAAAAGACAGAATTTTTTTTTTTTTAAATGAAAGCACAGTCAAAGACAGTCAAAGTCATGGGTATCAAGTTGGCGTGACTTTACATCTGCAAGTAGAAAGGAAAATTGCAAACAACCTCTACTTATAAATTCAGCAATTAGAAGAAATGGCAAGATTGCTCAAAAATCACAGTCTATCAAAATTCAGCCAATATGAAACACACAGTCTGAATAGGTCTATAGCCATAAAAGAAATTGAGTTTGTGATTCAAAACTCTTTAACAGATAAAATCCCCAGACTCAGAGGATTTCACTAGAAGATCCTACCAAATAGTTGTAGAAGAATTTACAGAAATAGTTGTTCATTATATCTTCCAGAAAGCAGATGAAAAGAGAATGGTTCCCAATCATATTATAAGGCTTGATTATTGGATTCTAAGTTAGGGGGAAAAATGAAAGAGGTGGATGAGCTGGAGATGAGTGAGAAATGGCTTACTAATATCTCTCAAGGACACACATAAAATTCTCCAAGAGAATTGTTTTAATTAATTAATTAATTTATGATGTGTATGTTTTTGCATGCATGTTTGTTCTTTGTGCCTGTGGAAGTTGTGATTCCCTGAGAGCTGCTATATAAGTGTTTGGAATTGAACAGAGGTCTTTTTGAGATGCTTGGACCTGAGGAGCCACCCCTCCAGCCCCTCCAACAGAATCTTATTAACTAGACTCAACCATATATGCCCCTAGTCTGCATTAAGAACAGAACTACTGCCAAGCTGCAGGAACTGTCTCTTCATAGTATCTACCTGAGCTGCAAAGAGCTTCCTGGCCTCCAGAGGACCCATGTTTAACAAATGAGAACTGTTAGGGTCTATGTTCCTAGCTACTTCAGCCCAGCACGATGATTTTCTGAGGACTCAACTGTGAGAACCAGAGGTGAGAAGCTATCAGATGAGCAGAAAGCCACTCCAAAGTCAACCATGTTTTGTTTTAATCCAAGTTTCCCTCAGGGTATGCTGCTACAGGCTTCCATTCTCAACTGTCTCCTGTTTCTGGGCAAACCCTTTGTCATGTGGCCTTTTCTAGGGATCTATACAAAAATGTCTTTTTATCCCAGCAGACCACGAGAAGGATTCCATCCAAGCTTAGCTTGCTGGGACTACTTACAGGACCATGGTGACTCAAGGCATCCTACCCAGACATGGGTGACGACTTGTGAAAATTGCAGAAAGAACTGGGCAGAAAGAAATCCCTCTTTTCATTTCAAGATCACAATCTCCAAGAGACTTAGGGTGCCTCACTAAGTGGTAATCATCTGCTGCTACCTGAAAAAAATTTTCCTGAGAACAAACTTGTCACAGGTCACAGATGAAGACATGTCAAGTATTATCCTCCATAGTAATCTTTATCTTTTATTTTAATTTTTTCCAACACGATATTTTTATTGATTATTTCTGAATGTCACATCATGCACCCTGATCACACTCACTTCTCAGTCCTCCCGTGTCCTTGATTGACATGGTCAGTTTACTTTGGGGAAACCATCAGTTTTTCTATTTATTTAGGATACTAAATTTCCCTTTTTAAATTTTCTTTCAGCCAAGTCAACTTAGAATTCTGCTATTTGAAATCATATATTTATCAAGATGGGACTGAAGTGACCTTGTCCTCTGAGAACTCACTAAACTCTATGTGCATCCCTTCCTTTCTATTCTATAGTAATTCACTTGCTTTTCCCAAGATTTTGGCTTGCTGACAGGGATTTATAGCTTCCGTATTGCATTTTTATCTTGGTCCTTTCTTTATGTCTGCTGAAGCTTGATGGTCCCAGAAAGACCTATCTTCTTTTATACTACACTGATGCAGCCATAGATCTCATCTCCTTTCCTTTGACATTACTGCAAGGTGGGCAGGGGTGTTTCTGTGCATGGAGCTTGGCAGTTAATGAGAGCTTTGTATTATGGAAAACAGATAAGTTGATCTGACTGTTAGACATGCCTTTTCCTTAGGCCATTTAGAGGCTCCTCTTGCAGCAGAATGTTCCACTAGCTTCCTTTATGGCCTCCCTGGTGCCCTACTAAGTTGCCTGGTGCTCTTCCTCCTTCTAGCAACTTCCATTCCTTCCTCAGGTTTCTTATTTTCCTGTCATCTCAGCCTAGGGCTCCTCCATTCACAAATCAAATCCTTATCTCTGTCCCAATGAACAAGGTAACACCACTCACTATTGTTCCCTTTCTCATTGCTGAGAAAATGGCTGACCAAAGCAACTTAAGGGAAAGAGGTTTATTTCTGTTCACAGTTGCAGGGGACTGAGCTCAGGATGAGGTAAAGGGGTGTAGCAATAGAACCAGAAGGAGCTGGTCACATGGCATCCACAGGTAGGAAGCAGAGATCATGACTGCAGGTGCTCAGCTCACTTTCTCCTTTGTGTTCAGTCCAGGACCCAAGCCAAAGGAATAGTACTGCCTGCAGCGATGCTAGGACTTTCCACCTCAATGAACCTAACTTAGATAATCCCTCACAGCCACATCTGTTTCCATGGTGCCTCCAAATATTACCAAAGTGACAGTCAAGAATAACTGCCAGAGTCACTCTGCTCATCTGACTACAAACCTCCACGTTCACATTTAGTCAAAAATACCTGAGTTTGGTAAGATGGTAGCTCTATTCTGAGGAGTGACATTAGAGAAGTAGGAGCAGAAACGCTTCAGAAATGGTAACAAAGAACCCATTTCTCTCTATGACAAGCAATCTCAACCGCAGCACTCCAGGTAGCTTGGACCAGATGAATCTTTGCTGTGGCATGGGGAAGGCAGCCCTGTGCATTTTTAAGATATCAGTAAGCTTGCACAAACACTCTTCAACAGCCACAAAAATAAAAAGAGCATCAACACATTCCAAATATCCTACAGGGGTCAAAATGGCCACTAGATGAGACCTCGTGCACTAGCAGCCCACTCTATAGTAACTCACAACATAGAAGAAGCAAATACAATAACATTACAGTTATGGACCTAGAATTTTCTCTGTCTGAAACCCAGTGATTGACATGTTACCTGCCTTGATTCTATAGCTCTAAATGATTCTATAGCTCAAAACTCTAATTTCAATAGAAAGTTGAAAACCAAATACATATTCAGTATCCTAATTTTTTAAAAAAAATATAAACTTTGGTACACAGCTTTAGTGATACTACTTCAGGACCATACCAGATAATTAATATTTAGGAAATGTTTTAAAGATAAGGCTATTCAAACTACTAGGGGAGGTTTTATAGACTATATTGTTTAGAAAATAAATTTTGCTAAAAGATACTCTGACTTTCCAAACATTAAGCTTCTATTTTTTCTCTCTAATGACTTGTTAATGATATCATTTTACATTGATTTATCCATGATATTGTACTCAAAAAACACTTGTTTGCTAAAGATGACTTATTATGTTACTCTTACATAAATATGACATTTCCAAAGCCATATTGGGATCTCAACTGGAGGACATAAGAAAAAGTAAAGAAGAATTAGATTAGGTATGGTCTGAGCAAGAATGACTAAAATGTCTCCTGGCATGAGAATCAAATCACAGTGTCTGAGAATTCTCAAAGCAGAGGCTTCCCACTCATCTGTACTTGATGTGAGCTAAGCTGGCAAGACTCTGTTTCTGAGAAACTAAAGTGACTGTTAGGATGTCTCTTGGGGAGATGGCTCAGCAGGTAAGAGCACTTGCTGCTCTTACAGGAGACCTGAGTTCTGTTCCCAGCACCTACAACCACTGTAACTCTAGTTCTGAAGACTGTAATCCCCTCTCTGGTATCTGCAGCTACTGTATATAATTTGTGCACATACATATACTCAGGATCACACACATACACATAAAATGAAACTAAGGTATTTTTTAAAAAGGTCTCTATGAGCTAAGAATATAATGGGATATATATATATATATATATATATATATAAACATTTTGTTTCTGCAGAGTTTCAAATCAATCAGTGGGCATCTCTTTTTAACAAAAAGAGATCACAGGAGAAAAATAGATTCCAGACCCAAGCTACTGGTGAAATTGAAACTTCTGATTCATGCCTCATGGCTAAGTCAGGTTCAGAAACCAGGAAGAACCAAGACATCTGTATGTTAAGAAAGTGACCCAGAGTGCTGTGGAATTGAAAAGCCACCCAGACTTGATGAATAAGTTCATATAAGCATGGGCCAACGGATGTTCTTTGGTTGTTTAAAATATGGCTGCACAGAAAGTGATTTATCCAACAATATCCCAATGCTTACCAAAAACACGCAAGGGGGAAAGTGAAGCTGGATATGTAGGCACATGTTTAAATACCCTTGCTAGAAACAAGTCCCTAACATTGGTAAAAAGACAAATAGAGAAATGAGGTTATAAATAAGCGTCAGAAGTGCGTGTAAATGGGGAATGTGACAGTTGAGGAAAGAGATCTTGTAGAAGTGCTTTCTGTCTGTCATGATGACCTGAGTTGGTTTGACTTCTGACCCACAGGTAGACGTGTCAGTTCACACTTGTAATCCTAGCCCTGGGGAAGTGGAGTCATGAAGATCTCTGGAGATGTCTTTGTGAGAGGGGGTAGTTTGCTCAATGTTCTCTTTAGCATCATGGTTTCCAGAGTTCTCTGTGGATGCTTTCCAATTCACTGTTGTATGCAGCTGTTTGTTATTTAGGTCAAGAATATCCTGTAAGTTTGGCAGACATCTGCTTGCACGGTGGAGGAAGTTATGGTGACTGTAGAGATGAACAGTAGGAATGGCTGTCAGCAAATACATGACGCTCTACCAAATAGGGGGAAAGTGTGGATTTCTTTCTTACAGCTGTGGGACCCAGTAGGAAGGCCTGAAACAAGGCTAGGGATAGAAGTCAATTGGTAGAGGGGTTTTCTAGCATGCATGAGGCTATGTATTTGATCCCCAGCACTGCATAAACAGGTGTGATGACACACACCTGCAATCCCAGCACTTAGAAGGTGGAGGCGGAGGATGAGGACATCAAGGGCTTTCTCAGGTGTGTACTAAGTTTGCAAGCACCCTAGGATCTATAAGACTACCTCAGAAAGAGACAAAGAGAAAAGAAAAATGGCTGAAAATTAGTTATTGTGGGCCATAAATAGCTTTAAATATGCTATCTGACTGTCAATGTTACTCCACAGTGACTTGAAAGAGTTTGAGTCTGTGGCCAGTAAAAAATTCAGAGATACTATTTGAAAATTCTAAATTGCAGTTTTCAAAGATACCAACACACGTGCCCAGCATATCCTCCAAGGAGCTACAGATAAAAGGCAAAAACTTTACCCATACTCCTTCCTACTACTTACCACACTGTCCCACGTGGAAGATGCCATTTATCAAAATATTTAAGTTTTTAATTCAAATAGAATGTTTGGCTGGCCTGTACACTGACTGGAGGCCTCTGTCTATACCAGCTTCCTATGTTATAACTCTGGGTAAGGCCACACATATATGGATTTGCACCTATTAATGAGGGAGCTGATCTGTCCTGAGCATTCCCCAGTTCACTCACACTCGTGCTTTTGGAGGAAGCTGATCTCCTGACAGACACTCTACAGAGGGAACTCAAACCATGAACACTCAGTCTTAAGATTCTTTCCCTGACACTTTGGGGATTTAGACTGTGATCCTGTGTGTGTCTGTGTGTGTGTGTGTGTGTGTGTGTGTGTGTGTGTGTGTGTGTGTGTGTGTGTTCATGCACCATGAGCACCTACACAAATACCCAGGGAGACAAGAAGGTGACATCAGATCCCCTGGAGCTGGAGTTACAGGCCACCATGAGCCTCCTGACAGGGGTGCTGGAAACCAAATTCAGCAAGCACCACTGAGCCATCTCTCTGGCCCTGCTTTTATTTTTGTGTCTAACACAGGTACTATAGAACAGTTGAAGAAAAATAAACATGTTACACAAATTACATTGTAATTCATTTAGTAACTCATATATTAAGGCCATGATGGCTAGAACATTTTATTTTAATCTGACAAAGATGATTGGCTTTCATGAACAAAGCAGCTGTGTTTTCTATGTATCTAATCAGAAAGACATAGCAGTCAGGAAGATGAGCACTGAGTACTGAAACTGGGCATTCTATGAAAGTATGTAAATATAAACTACATTTAGAGGGTCAAGGAGCCCTGCTAAAGGTCTGACCCAGAATAAAGCTGTGCTGCATGCTTATGATCTAGCTATCACTGGTAAAGTGGAGGTAGTCCCTAAGAAAGGATGCTGACCCTGGGCATAGGGCCAGACCATTACTGGCCTTGTCTCCAGAACATAGATCTTTGCTATATTATGACAGTTGCTGTGTTGTATTAGAAGAAAACAATGGTGATCCTGGATTTGAAAAAAAACATCATTTTTTTCAAAAGTTTTCCCACTCTCTTGGTGAAGGAAAATGGTCTTTAAGTTCTTTGTTTTTCATTTGTTTCTTTCTGCCTTTCTTTGCAATGGGATTTGTTAGATCAAGTCAATCACGACACTCTGGTGAGGAGGGGACCAAGGAAAAAACCGTGTTTTAATTTTCATCTAATCCACTGAGGGAAGACCTTTCCTGACATCAAGCTGTGGGTCTCCTGTCGCACCCACCTCAGAGCTAACAGCCCTGGGAGCTGACATCTGAGGCTGATAAATGGCTTCTGATTTCCTCTGAACTGTCATTGGGATTCCATCCCCTGACATTATATTGCATTAAACTCTGAGTGGCCTCCTATCCTGCTGTTGTGGCTTAGATAAGTGTCACCTTCAAGGTTCATCCAGAGACTTCATCTTCTGGCGCCAAGGGAAGAAGAAGTGCTGCTTTAGAAAATGATAAAAGTCATGAGGGCCCTGCCTTCTCAGATGGGATTGGCTTCTTAGGAAAGAGCTTAAGACCAGGGGAGCCCATGGGCACAGCATCCTTTTCTTCCACAGGATTCAGCAACTTCATCTTGGAAACTGAATCCAATGCCTTACTGATTATCAAACCCATTAATTCTTTAGGCTTGGGTTTCTCAGCCACCAGAGCCATAATAAGAGATAAATTTGTTTTTATAAATCATCCAGCTTGAATATTAGAGTATAACGAACAGACTGAACCAATGCTCAGAATTGAAGGCTAATATCCAAATTCACTTTATAGCCTGTGCATTTAGATATGACCTAATACCCTTAATGTTACCTCATATGGAATTGACTTAAGGCTTCAATTTGCTCTCACATCTAGAGTCTTCTGAGTGTGCAAGGGCCATGCCCATTACAGATTTACATGGTTTCCATGGCTTGCAAGACATCCCCACAACTCTGCTCTGGCTGGATGAATTTTCTCATTTGTTTGTATTTCTTCTTAAATAAGGAAACTTCTCCTACCTAGAATGTCTTTAACATTATTTTGTTTTTGGATCAGCACAAACTCTAACTTCACTGACTGATTTCATTCTTTGTTCCTCCTCTACTCAGTTCTTTGGCAGCCTAGATCTAGTGTAGCCTCCAAGAGAGGGCCATGAATATACGATAGATAACAAACAAATAGCATCCTTTTTCTAAAGGTGTCACTCTCAGTCTTCCCATGTGTAGATGTTTAACATGAAACCCGAGCTTAGGATCCAAACTATAATGTTCTATACCATCAAACCAGCCAGAACTAAGACAGATATGAATGCTTCTTAGCTAAGTGAGACATACAAAAGAAAAGCAAACATTTGGAGAACTGAGCAATGCTATGGGAAGGGTGTTCTTGCACATCTGTAAAACCTGTTAGGGTTTAGTAGATAGAAGAAAGAGGAAAATGACATAGGAAAGGGTAAGAGCACACTGAAAGAATGATCTTATGGGGTTTTCAAGATTGCTCTGCAGTTAAGAGAGCTTGCTGTTCTTCCAGAGGAACTAAGTTCTGATCCTAGCACTCACATCAGGTGGTTCACAACCACCTTTAACTCCAGCCTCCTTCACGGAATCCTATGCCCTCTTCTGACTCACATGAACAAATCCACATGCTGTATCATACACATACACACACACACACAATTAAAAATGATAAAAAATACTTTTAAAAATAGGGTGATAATATATCAATAGAGCAAGCTAGTGATAAAGAAAAAAATAAAGACTGAAGGACTATGAAAATAAGAATGCCAGGATGAAGAATTTCAATATATTTTATTCTTGGAATCAGGAAAGATCCTGGGTCAGGGGAATGTATGACTAATAACATGACCACTGAGGGACATTTTTTGCTGCAACATTTAAGAAAGGTACAATTCAGAAAGGCTGGAAATGGAAAAAATCTGAGTTTGAAAGACAGCATTGAGTCTAAATGTAGTTTCTCTCAGTGGAGGATAAAATAAAGATATTAATGTTGGAGAGATGTATCTGTGACCAAGTTGTGCAAATGATAAAATGGGAGAATTTAGTGAGACAGATGCTAGGATAGTGAGCCTGGTACTCAGTCAGGGAGAAGTTGGTGAGATGGATGCTGACATAGTGAGCCTGGCACTCAGTCAGGGAGAAGTTGGTTAGATGGATGCTGAGATAATGAGCCTGGTACTCAGGGAGAAGTTGGTGAGATGGATGCTGGGATAATGAGCCTGGTACTCAGTCAGGGAGAAGTTGGTGAGATGGATGCTGGGATAGTGAGCCTGGTACTCAGTCAGGGAGAAGTTGGTGAGATGGATGCTGGGATAGTGAGCCTGATACTCAGGGAGAAGTTGGTGAGATGGATGCTGACATAGTGAGCCTGGTACTCAGGGAGAAGTTGGTGAGATGGATGCTGGGATAGTGAGCCTGGTACTCAGTCA
>PVIH01021797.1:0-28818 GCA_004025045.1 Sigmodon hispidus | reverse complement strand
TCAGCAAACCACAACCACCGAACAGCTTGGGATCAGAAACACCCTGGACTGACCCTTCAAACCCCAGTCCAACTATAGGAACACCTGACTCACTCTTGAGGGAGGGGGGAAAGAACTGGATTTGGCCAGAAGTGGAGTCTGATCTAAGCATTATTGGGTCAGTGGGACCATAGGACTGTCTGCTCCCTGCCCAGGGAGGGGATGGGCAGTTGCAGAGAAGAAAAATGACCAGATGTGTTGGGAGGGGGAAGAGACCTTGAATAAGGATATATAGGTTAAGCTGAACACAAAGAAAATATATGTGTAGCAATCTTATTTGTATTTCTACCCTTGATAAGCCATGCTTATGATTCTTATCCTCTGTATAGTTATTGTTAACTCTTCTGCATTTTAAATTCTTTTTACTGTTTTTTTTTTTGATAAATACAAAATAAAGAAGAAGAAGAAAAAAAAAAAAAAAGGAGAGTTCAGACTGTGTTTCTATGTGTGGACTGGCATTTCGGAGCCCACTCTCCCCTGAGGAACACCTAATTCAGACATGACATTATGATGAGGAAATTGGACCTGCCTGGAGTGGATGCTGAGTTGATCTACGTTGAGACTTCTTGGGAGAGGAGATAGGGAATGGGGAGCAGGGAGGCTGTAGGCAGAGAGGAAAGGATTAGGAGGGGAAAGGAAGAAAAAGAAAGGGGATACATGAAAAAAGGGACTTTTTAATAAATAAGTAAATAAAACCAAAGAATCATCCAGGGTGCTATAATGCAGACCCAGAAAAATAAATACAGTAAATATTCAGTAAAAAAATGGATATTAGATGTTAATAGAGCTTAATAATAATCAAGCTAGTTTGTAGAAGTCAGAGAGGTTAGGTAAACAGGAGGGAACCTGGGGTGATGCAGGGATATCTCTGGGAGGGGGAAATAGAATAGACCTTATAGATGGATTGAATCAGATGGGGATGAGAGTGAGAGGGGGTCAGAAGGGAGAAGATGGCATAGAGGGAAAGAGTGTGGGGAGAGACGGCAGGAATAGGGGGTATTTGGGTAGTTGTGGAAACATTCTGGAATCTATTAAGGTGATTCTAATGGGAACTCCAAGTAACAGGAGTGACAGAATCTCAACAGACCATCTTTGGTAGCCAGGTGTGATTTCAATGGTAAGACTAGTATATATTTGATTGGGTTGTGGGCCAAGGGCATCACATGAGAATCCTCAGTCTTCCCAGGTTGTCACTAAGTCAAAGGTTGCTCTCTGAAAACAGAAATCAGGGCCCCATGCCCAAGGGTAATACCCACATAATTCATTTAACATAGAGAAGACCAGTGGGTGCCTACATGGAGCTTTCAGCCCTACATCCTAGTGTCTTTGGTACAGGAAGATGCCCAGTGAGCCACCACAAAACCTTTGACCTGCCATCTGTCCTACCATCGAGATATGCCATGGCAATGGTAACACCACATTTGTGAGAATAGCCAACCAAATTCTGATTTGATTTAGAGCCCACTTTATGAGAAGGTACCCATACCTAGCACTGCTTTGTTGACCAAAAAAAAGAGACTAGATAGCCCAAGACCTAAGTTAAAAGCCAAACACCAATAGTCTTTAAAAATAAGTACCAATAAAGTGATTCCTAAAGATATTCTGCTATACTCTTAGATCAGTGCCTTATCCAGTCACCATGATCAGAGAAGTTTCCTGTGGACTTTTGTTAGATATTTAATAAATCCTGGGATATCAGACAGACCACACAGTCAAATCCTAGGCAGAGAGCTCAGAAAATCCTTGATCCTTGAATACAAGGATAAACAGCTGAGTCAATCACACATACCTTTAATCCCAGCACAGAGAAAGCCTGGAGTGGTAACCAACATCCTTTATCCCATAACTCCAGAGACAGAATATCTTCTGTTTCTGTGAGTTCAAGGCTACATGCCTTTAATCCTAACCTGGATGGGATAGGGTATATAAGGGCTGTAGAAACCAGGCAGAAGTAGAAGCAACTGACAGAAGGCAAAAGAGACCAAGAGTAGGCTGAGAAAGTTACAAGATAGTTTGGTGAGAATTGACTGTGGTGCTTTCTCTCTCTGATATTTTAAGCTTTCCCCAATATTTGGCTCAGAGTCTTCTTTTCTTACAACCCAAGATCATGCTACTATAGTTTCCTCTGGCAACAGAAGAGAACAAATAGAGAGACTCACAGCCAGATAATATGTAAAGAATCTAAATTGAAGGTAACCATAAAATCTCTCCCTTCAGAACTCAGGAATCTTCCAGAATAGGAGGTGGAAAGATTATAAAAGCCAGAGGAGATGAAAAAAAACAGGAGACCGAGACATCTGAAACATCTAACTATGGGGCATATTAGCTCACAAACACTGAAACAGCAAGACCATGGTCTAAATGGGTCTGCAGCAGGACCTCTGCCTATATGTGGTAATTATTAGCTTAGTATATTTAGGACTGCTAACTGTAAGATTGAGTGGGTCTCTCACTCTTGTGCCTGCTCTTGGAACTCTGTTTTCTCCTATGGGTTTCCATGTCCAATTTTAGTATGATAGTTTTTGCTTCACCTTATTATATTCTATTTTGTTATGTTTTGGATGTTAACCCTTAGAAGTCTACTCTTTTCTAATGAGAGGCCAAAAAGGAATAGATCTGGAGGGGAATGGAGGTGGGAAGAAACTGGAATGCATAGAGAGAGGGTAAACTATAATCAGGCTATATTGTTTGAGAAAAGAATCTATTTTCAATAATAGGAAAATAAAGAGAAAGGAAAGCTAGGGAGGGAGAGATGGAGAAAAGGACAGAGGAAAGAGGGAGGAAGAAAGGAAGGAAGGAAAAAAGGAAGGACAAAAGAAAGAAAGAAAGAAAGAAAGAAAGAAAGAAAGAAAGAAAGAAAGAAAGAAAGAAACCATTGAACATAAGGTGCAGTGTCAGCTCTCTACCTTGGTCTTGGTCTTGGTCTTGGTCTTGGTCTTGGTCTTGGTCTTGGTCTTGGTCTTGGTCTTGGTTCATGGGGCAGCTGCTGGTCATGAATGACCTTTAGATTTAGTAGAGTGATGTCAGGTGGTAGTCTGTCTGCTGCCACCGGAACCTGCCATGTACTCATCCTGAGTGCTCAGTGTTCTCTCCAGAGTGAACATGAAACAACTCCCTTTCTCTTTCCTAGCATGTATTCATGCTCAGCTATTTTCTCTAAATTACAACAGCTGCAATTCCCCAAAAACTGAGCTGACTCTAGCAATGAGAAAAGAGGGGATTAATTAAGCTAGTGCTTGACAAGTGTGTGGAAAGTTTGGAACAGGATCAGTAGAGACAGCAGGACTGATTTCCACATGTTTAGAGAACACCCAATAGGACACTGTCCACTTCTCCCACAGTCAGAAATCTTCAGTTGGCTTCTCTTAATGTTATAACAATTAATGAACCACCCTCAATTCCTACAATAATGAATATTTACTTTTATATGCAGACATGAGAAAAAAGAAAGAAGTGTGCTATGGATATATGTTAGATATTTAATAAATGCTGGGATATCAGACAGACCACACAGTCAAATCCTAGGCAGACATCTCAGAAAATCCTTGATTCTTGAATACAATGATAAACAGCTGAGTCAGTCACACACACCCTTAATCCCAGCACAGGAAAATCTGGGAGTGATGACCTCCACCCTTGATCCCATAACTCCATAGACAATATCTTCTGTTTCTGTGAGTTCAAAGCTACAAGTCTTTAATCCTAACCTGGCTGGGATAGAGTATACAAAAGCTTTAGAAACTAGGCAGAAGCAGAAGCAACAGGTAGAAGAGACAGTAGTGAGGCTGAGGAAATTGCAAGACAGCTGGGTGAAAATTGACTGTGATGCTTTCTCTCTCTGATATTTCAGCCTTCTCCGAATATTTGGCTCAGAGTCTTCTTTTCTTACAACCCAAAATTATGCTACTACATTTGGCACTCAACTTTGGGGAACAAATGCCCCCTCCACTAAAAGCCTCTTACTGGCCAGAAAAACACATGACAGGAGACCAGAGGAGTAATTATGTTAGGTTGTTGAGATAGCCTCTAGCTTTAGGTAGACCCATCCACATTCTATTTCACTTTTATCTGGGTAAGTTTTTCAGACAGTGGCCTCTTTCAGCTGGTGAGTTGTGAGTTCTTTCTCTTTCTGAACACCTCCTTGGGCTGCTATCACATTAGGCAGCTGCCCCACTTCACCATCTGAATCATCACTGACAACTAGATTAGTGAGTACAACAGATTTTTTTTTAAAAAGAGAAAAAAGTGGGAATTTGTTTAAGAAAATGGAGGGTGCTTGGTCTTCCTGTGATCTTTCTCTAGGCGATTTGATATTAAAACCAGTAAAGGAAAAGATAAAGTAGATGGGATTACACTCATAATGTTTATTATGAATATATTTTGTTTGACTTCTGTTTTATCATTGAAGAAGTCAATTAATGTGAATGCTAAAGAATGAGTCTTTAAAAAGGCTATTAAAAAGGAGCTCAATGATATTTAAACACAAAGAGAGGAGTATATTGGCCAGGAGTGGAGACTGATCCAAGCATTATTGGGTCAGTGGGACCATAGGACTGTCTGCTCCCTGCCCAGGGAGGGGATGGGGAGTTGTGGAGAAGTAAAATGACCTGATGTGGTGGGAGGGGGAAGGGACCTTGAATAAGGATATACAGGGACGGAAAAAAAATTCAGAGGGAAAGCTGAACACAAAGTAAATATATGTATAACAATCTTATTTGCATTATCACCCTTGATAAGTCATGCTTATGATTTTTATCTTATTTATAGTTATTGTTAACTTTTCAGCATTTTAAATTCATTTTACTGTTTTTTTTTTGATAAATACAAAATAAATAATGAAAAAAAGAAAAAGAAAAAGAAAACACTGACATACATTCTGCTGGACACAGGAAAAAGAAACTGACAACCCATGCCAAAATAAATGAAATAATCCTTCCTTCAAAAAAAAAGAAAAAAGAAAAAAAAAGAAAGTGGTCTCAAGTGCCAGTGCATTCAAAGATATTACTCACTTATTTTTCTAAGAGGTTCAGTGTAGCTGGGTTTATGTTGAAATCTCTGATCCACTTGGATTTGAGTTTGTGCAGGATGATAGATATGGATCTATTTACACTTTTCTACATACTACCATCCAATTACACCAGCACCATTTGTTAAAGATGCTATCTTTTTTCCATTGTATATTTTTGGTCTCTTTGTCAAAAATCAGGTGTTCACAGGTATGTGGGTTAATGTCAGGATCTTTAATTTGATTCCATTGATCCATAAGTATATTTATTTTTTATATTTTTATAGAATAAAGTCTTTTTTATCCATGTTAAAAAAAAGAGAGAGAGAGGTGTATGAAAACAGACCTCAGTGAGGTCATTTAAAGCTACAGAGAAACAGCTTAAGATTATTAGACAGCAAACACTAATATACCCAGTAACCATTAAAAAATCAAAAGAGGATAAAGATAGAGAAGTTAATTGGGCTCTGGTACATATGCTAGAACTAAAAATGGTTTAAGATGTGATTGTGATATGGGATGCATTCACCATTTGTAAAACAAATGTTGAATTCCTGGTCTTCTTGCAATCAGAACACCCCTAAGGACTGGTTAAATATGGTTACTGCTGTTTTGGTCCAGGGCCACTTGTATAGGGGAAAACCTGGTAGAAGGAGGAGACTAAAATAATAGAACAAAGAAGCAGAGCCAGGGACACAGAAGACCAACTTCTTGGGGAAAGAGAATATTCTGATATTGAAAGGCAATCCCTATGCAATGGACACACTCTTAATTTATGCTGCATGGCAGCACTAAATGCTTCTTCAGATAGAAGAAGTAGGGGGAAAAATGAATCATTCACAAAAATAATTTAAAATCCAAAGGAAACTTTTACAGATGTTTTGCAGAGATTATCTGCAGTAGAAAATAGGATAGTACCGAATTCGAAGCAAGGCGAATAATAATCAAATCCCTGGCATTTGATAATACTAATACACAATGTAAGAAAATAATAAGACTAAAGCAAGATCAGCACAGATTCTTATGAAGGTGATGATAATTGGGTAGGAGAGGTCATTTCTAAAGGTATAAGGAAAAGCCAAAATGTTAAATGCTATAATTGTGGAAGGCAAGGTCATATATAAAGAAATTGTAATCAAGGTGTTCCCAGAAACAGTGCATTTGTTAGGAGTAATCCCAAGGGGACACCCCTTTCTCCAGGAGTATGCAGGAGGTGTAGAAAAGGTAGACATTGGACTCATGAACAAGGGACAGACAAGGTCACATTTTGCCTTCAGGAAACACCCTAAGAGAGTCCTTGAAAGTCTCCAAAGCCCCCAAAGCCCCATATCAAATCAAGTTAAGGCTTTTCCTTAACTTCATCTCAGAAGGAACCCCTTCCCAGAGTGATCAAAAAACATAACGCCTATTATAAAAAAAAAACAAAAAATATTGCTCTGGATAATAGAAAACCTACAGAAGAGAGAAAGAAAGTACAAATCAAAACTGATAAAGATTAGCAAGGAAACCTCCTCAAAGTTACATTTGGGAAAGGGTTTTGCTTTTGTTTCCACAGGTAAAGAAAAGTTATGGGTACCCTCAAAATTAATAAAGACTCAATTTGAACCAGAGAAAGTTCATGAAAATAATAATTGATGGCTCATCTACCCATACTACAATTCTTTAAGTTGTAAGAAAAAACAAAGGGTTGAGGCATGTTTTTGTTTTTTACTTTACAAAAAATCAGAAATAACCATCTTCAAGAAGTTAAAAGACCTTGGACAACTAGACATGTACAACAGGAGGGAGACTATCCAGAAAATTTCAGAAGCAAAAGAATATCTCATCTGTTTGTACCTATATACTCTATGTCGTAAAACCTTTCTTTTTAACTTCTATCTTTAATTACAAGATAAGTTGAAGTCCTAGTTGAATTATAAATTAACATGGACTTTGGAGTTGGAGTGTGGCGCTCTTCTTCTCTAAACCCAAGCATACTTGTTAAAGGAAAATGCAAAATCTGTATCATATCAGAAGAGCCACCTGATATGGGCAGAAGAATGATTAAAAAGAAGGGAAAATTCTATTGTTACTCATCCTATTCTGAATAAAAATGTCTGTATTTAGCTTTCTGTTTGTTGTGTCAGGTTTTAGTATCTTATCAGTTTTCTGCAGTGATCCATGACAATACATAATTGTGAACTGGAAGTATACAAAAAAAAAAGATGGTGTCCTACAACGAGGATATCACATGGACTATGAAAAAGTCACCAGGCTGACAAACCCCAATCAAAGATTTGATTTAGACTACAAACTGTTCAGGACATTTTTAAGGTGGCTAGCTGAGAAGAACCAGCTTCACAGACTGTTCTAGCCAGGACATGAGACAGGCCGTGTACTTTCCTGTTATGCAGAGACTGGATAACAAATGATACAGCTACATATTTCAGGAGTTGACAATCAATAACAATTTTCAGGATCCCCTAAAGATGCCATCATCCCCCAGACAGCAGGAAGTAAATTTAAGAACACGAACCCCACATTCCCAAGAGATGGGCTGGGTGGTTTTTGGTCTTTCAATGAGTTATGGATGATTGTCATTTTTTAGGGTAATTAGTTAAAAATTGGTATGGTTAGAAAAAAGCTAAACAAGAGAGATTAGATTTAGGGTTCTTGTTTAAAAAAAAGAAAGGCAAAAAAATGATACAGATATGATAGGAGATAAGGGTAGATTATTGAATCTACTTTAAAAAAGAAATTACTAGCTTTAAATATTTTTACATTGAATTTGATTTTTTTGTATATTGTATACAAATTGTTTATATTGATATAAGGTTGAGATTAATTTTGTTACTGTACATATATTCCTGTTTGTTCAAGGTATTATACAATGTAATACAAATTGCTAGTCCAGGGAAGTTATTACCAACTAATTAGGATATAAAGAAATGCAAGTTAGTAGTTAGACATTATAATCAAACTTATACTTATATTAGATATGTTTTCAAGATCAGATATATTTTAGATGGACAGGTCTTCTTCAAGCACTTCAGAGATCAATAGAATATGGTATTTAAGAAACTTCAGAAACATAGGTTATTATTCTTTGACAATGGGACATCTGCTCCTGGTAGCACCAATCCACTCCAAAGAAGATTATGGACATCAAGGAAACTCCTGAATAAATAGCTCAGTAAGAACCTGCAACCCACCAGAAGAAAGAGGCTACTGTCAGAAAAAAACTGTCTGAAAAAAAAAAAAGGGAAATGAAACACGTGTAGCCGGGTCTGCCTAAAGCTGGAGGCTAACTCAACAACCTAACCAGCTGATAATTACACTTCCAATCACATGTTGTTCTGGCGGGGGGGGGGAGGGCAGAGGGACCCCATGCCCCAAAGTTGAGCACCAAATGTAGTAGTACAAATTTGGATTGTAATAAATGAGACCCAGAGTCAAATAGCAGGGGAAGGATGAAATATCAGAGAAAGCACCACAGTCAATTCTCACCAAACTGTTTTGCAACTTTCTCAGCCTCACACCTGGTCTCTTCTGCCTGTCACTTCTGTCAGTCACTTCTGTCAGTTGCTTCTCAGCCTGCCTGCTTTCTAAGAGCCCTTATATACCCTATCCCATCCAGGTTAGGATTAAAGGCATGTAGCCTTGAACTCACAGAAACAGAAGATGTTCTGTCTCTGGAGTTATGGGATAAAGGATGTTGGTTACCACTCCAGGCTTTCTCTGTGCTGGGATTAAAGGTATGTGTGATTGACTCAGCTGTTTATCCTTGTATTCAAGGATCAAGGATTTCCTGAGCTGTCTGTCTATAATTTGACTATGTGGTCTGCCTGATATCCCAAGATTTATTAAATATTTAGCATATATCCGCAAGTCTTTTTTTACAACCCAAAATCATGCTACTACAGTGGTCAACTGGGTAAACTATACATTATATTTAATGCAAATGTTTGCCACAGTAACACAAAAAAGGTTTTCCATTTAGTTTTTAAAAAGAAGAGGAAGATGTGTTCATGATTAGAAAATAAATATTCTAAAATGACAGAGGAGAGGGTATCAGGGATTAAAGCAAGTCATATGATATAAACTAGTTATGTAATAATTCTTATATAATATTTATTAATTATGTAATTAGTCTTCTGTCTGACCACAGACATGGGGATGGTGGCTCTACTTTCCAGAATACAACAGGACACTGTGTACACATGTGGGGACTACCATACAGAGCTACTGAGGATGGCATTTATAACTTTTTTTCACCACTCAACCCTGTGAGAGTACATATTGAGGTTGAACCTGATGGCAGATGTCTGTTGTAGAAGGTTTTCCTGGGCCCTTTTGGGCCCAGAGGTTTGTAACCTGGCCCCGTGGCGGCTTTTGTCCCCCAAAGTAATGAATCAGACACTTATATACTTTATACTGTTTGGCCCATGTCTCAAGCACATTACTAGCTAGCACTTTTATCTTAATTCAACCCATTTCCATTAATCTTCCCACCACATGGCTCAGCCCATGGCTCACTTTTACCTCTACATGTTCCTCCTTTGGGAGACGGATGGTAACTGACTAACTCCACCCTTCTCCTACCTGCCTGTCCTCTGATTCTCCACCCACTTCTACAGTGTTCTACATAGGCCAAAACAGTCCTTTATTTCCATCATACAGAGAGCATTCCAACACATTTCCTCTTTTCTGTCTAAGTAAAAAGGAAGGTTTCAATTTCCATATAGCAAAATTACAACTGAACAGCTCTCAAGCAGGAATTACAGTCACAATATGTATCTATTTGTAATTAACGAACTTGAAGAAAATATTCTATTATCTACTTTATCCTTGTGAGTAAACTAAAAATAACTATACCTATAATTATTAAACCTTCAACCACATCAAAGACCACAGAAGAATATAAGACATTTATAACTTTTTTTCACCATTCAACCCTGTGAGAGTACATATTGAGATTGAACCTGATAGCAGATGTCCAGTTTGCCACCAATGAAGATGCTATTGATCCTATGTCAAAAGACAAAGCAAATATGCCACACAGATATGAAGAATTCTTCTTGAATTCTATAACAGGAGCAAGTGGTGGTGCTTATGAACACAGATATGTAGAACTCTTCTTGAATTCTACAGCAGGAGCAAGCGGTGGTGTTTATGGTAGCCAAATGATGGAAGGCATGGGCTTGTCGAACCAGTCCAGTTATGGTGGCCCAGCCAGCCAGCAGCAGAGTGGTGGTTATGGAGGTGGCTATAGCAGCCAGAACAGCATGAGTGAATATGACCAAGTTCTACAGGAAAACTCCAGTGATTTTTAATCAAACATTTCAAAAATAACCAAGGAGCAGTGAACAGCAGCTACTATAGTAGGAGAAGCCATGCATCTATGAGCATGAATAGGATAGGAGGGATGTCTAGTATGTCCAGTATAAGTGGTGGATGGGGAAATGTAATTGATCACTGACACATGGCCCTTTTTTTGGCCTTTTTTTTAAAAACAAAAAAAAAACCCAAAAAAACAAAAACTTCAGTTTAACAGTTTTTCAATCCAGCCTTGTGATTTATGCCTGCTTACTCTGTTAAGTGAACATTGGCATCACTTCAATCAAGGATGTTACACTGAAGTTGAGTAAACTGTAACTGTTAATTTCCCCAGCTCTTCTCTTGTTACTGTAGGATGTACACAAGCAGTAAGCATATTTAGGTTAAAGCAGTTGAATTATGTTAAATGTTGCTTTTATACATACATTACCTTGAACACTGCTGATGCATGTTCAAAAGACATACTATTTTGTAAAACTCAATATAGAAGTTGCATCTACAATTAAAAGTGAAACATTTGGCATGTTTAATTTCATGTTATAACCTGTAAGGCATGTGAGTTTAAAGCTTTGTTTTTTAAGTTAATGGAGAAATTTTGAGACACAATGCCATTACTTTAGGATTTTTGGTCTTGGTATTTGTCTGAATTCTGAGAACTTGATTTAAGTCTTTCATTGTATTTTTTTAGGTGTATTGCACTTAGTGGACCTTTTCAAATAAATCTTCCTTTTAAGAGCTAAAATAATA
Organism: Sigmodon hispidus; assembly: GCA_004025045.1. Taxonomy (NCBI): domain Eukaryota; kingdom Metazoa; phylum Chordata; class Mammalia; order Rodentia; family Cricetidae; genus Sigmodon; species Sigmodon hispidus. The sequence continues at coordinate 17,711 of PVIH01021797.1, read as the reverse complement.
ATAATAATAATAATAATAATAATAATAATGTGTTCATACATGATGAGCACAGAAAAGACAGGTAGCAGGGGCAGATCATGACATATCCCATCCTTATGAAAAGTTTCTTTGGTGTAATAGTGTGATCTAACCTTTTAAAAAATTAAACTTAAACATTTTTTGTAAGGAAATAATTTGTGCAGGTCTGACAAACTCTTGGTGTAGACTCATTTCTCTTCTTACATCATCTTCATTCAAGGGATCAAGCTCATTCTGGTTGTGGTTGACAGAAAGCATCTTTTCCTACTAATCTAGCTCACAGATCTGGCCTGTTTTTAACAGCTTTTATTTGGTTGTTGAGAAAGAGGTAAAGAATGAAAGCAATGTTACATACAAGTAGGCTACATAAGTGATGCTCAGGGGAAATGATGCTGATTTGGACCAGCTGCTAACACTAATGTATCAGACTCATCAACTTGAGAGCAGACACGGCCAACTGAACTTGTTGATAAATCAGATATGGGATGTAAATGAGAGAATGACTTAAAATGAACTCTCACTGGGTGGATCAACCACACTCCAAAGCAGGCTCCATGTCCAGGAGTCATTGACCCACACAAAATGGTATCAATAATATTTTTGTAGACTTTTTCTTTCATTGTGCACTGTTTTTGCATTTTTTGACTTATTACTCTTCCAGATATTTTTTGATTTTCAGTTTTGTGTTTTTGTATTTCTTTAGGTTTTTTGGTTATGTTTTGTGGTAGAAAACATAAAGTTGTGTAGGTAGGGAAAGGAGGATTTGAGTGAGGATCATACTTCATGATGTGAAGCAAGGTACTATTCCATCCCCTCACTGTTTTCTCCCCTTTGCCTCACATCTGCACTGCTTCATATGTTTATGTTACCAGTATTTACCCATACTACTTAAGCTTTATTATAGTAATAGTCGCCCTCATCCTGAATTTGTTTATTTTTAATTTAAAATGTGTGCATAGAGATGCTGCCAGTGAGCTTCCTGAATACTCATGATCTTCTCTCCAGCATGTTCTACTAGAAGTCTCTGCTAACCCCACAATCTCTGCCCTATGTGGAGCTTGTTGTGAAGTCTTGTGTCTGCTTTGCTATTTGACTCCTGGGTAATGATTCTATCCACTTTGCAGCATACTGGATCTCACGGGAATTCTTAGGATGATTTTGTGCAGTTTCAGGTTCTTAACTGGTGAAAGGTTTGGATTTTTCTTCCTTCTAGACCCTGAGAGTGGAAGCTGCAATGATCAAATTCTTATGAAGGAACCACAGGAGGCATACCTGCACTGGGTCTCCACAGTGAATGCCCATCCCACCTTTCTTACTTCTTTGGCTTCTTTGAAGTTCATAGAAGTCCATCATTGTACATTCTTCTGTCTGTGGAGCAGGCTACCTGTCTACCTGTCAAGTAAGGCTTCCCATTGCCTTGAAATAGCAGAAATGATCAGAATAATTAGTAATCAACCTAGAAATATAATCACCTGTCTCCGTTGAGTGATTCACACAAATACATGTGAACACTTTTTAAATATTTTTTATTTTTTACATGTAATACCATTTGGGTTAATGATGTCTGTGTGTCTGTCCATCAATGTCAGGAAGTAATAGAATCAATTTTCAAATTCACAATAGCCATCTCTAATGGACTTGTTCTTTCTTCTGTCCTGTACTATTTTCTGTAGTAAAGTTAAAGGATCTTTTATTGATCACATTTTAGTTTCTTTTACCTTCTCAACTGTAAGGCAGTTCCTTGAAAATTCTGACTGCTAGCTTGACTTGTGGTCCAATAAGGTCTCAGATTAACCACACAGTGGGTTGAGTTGAGTCTTGGAAAGAAGATATGCTGGTAGCATCAAATTGAGAACTGTGGTGTGAACTATCTGGGCCTCTCAGAACCACTCTTGTCTTTCTAGCTTGGTTATTAAGATACTTCAAGGTAATCCGCACTCTCAACAGACTGGATCTTGTCCAGACTCAGATTCCTGCACTTCTCTGAATTACTTACAGTGAGTTTAGAAAATTCTATTAACTGCTATGGACCACCCAAGAGTAACCTTTAAACTGAATGCAGCCGTATCAAATTTCCCAGGGCTCCTTCGGGGGAAACTGGCTCACCCAAGGACCACCCAAAGGCTGGACAGGAGATCCAATGGAGTTTTGGTTTGGATTCAACTTCCCAAGAATGTGAGATGTCTTCCCCAGTATTGAGAAGCCAGACTAAAGCCTGTTCACACAGAGAATGGGCCGAGGTGCAGCATCTCTTTTCACCCGTTGGCTGCAGTGATTGTGTGATGACCAGTTACCAAGTCTGAGGCTCACACCCTGTGACCTCTGTAGTAATGTTATAAAAGCCATTTTTTCCAATCCAGCCTCTTCAATAGAGAAGAATACATTTAGCTTTCTTTTCTCTCTATTGCCATCTTTTCAGTATTAGTAAGTTCTGAGCATTTTACTCAAGATTTAAATTTTCAAAGTATGAAGTAGCTAATTACATAGTACATTGAAATTTTTAAATGAAATACATTGTAGACATGAAAGATTAGTTATTAGTTTTATCATTAAGCATATGTCATCTTGTAAATTTGAGGAACACAATCAGAAACTTTTAGAACATAAAAGATTGCAGAAGTATACCCATGAACCACTAGCAGAAGGCTGGGGGCCCATGCTTTATTTTGTTAGAGTCCTAAAGTGCTGAGATGGCAGCTGTATTTAGTTGCATGTCTTTGTTTTTATGAACCTTAGAATATATGATGAATGAATGTATGAAACTTTTCCATCACTGAGAAATGTTGACCCTTTCAATATGTTATCCCTGTAATATCCTAGCCTATTTACAAAATCCCTCATGCAACTCTAAGATGATATTGTTATTTAAAATGAAATTTTCTTAAGTACAGGTGTAAAGAGATAGCAGCACAAAGACCTGACAAATCATCATATAACATGGCCTACAGCACAGACATGATCCTGAAAAACCTGGGATGCTACTTGTTTATCAAACCATTCATCTGACAACTGACAAAAAATGTAAAGAAATTCTATTTGTGATTGCCCACCTTTCCCAGAAGTTGAACAATATTTAAAATTTCATCTAAAATACATATGTTCAAACACAAGTCATATTTTTATAAAAAAATTATACTAGTAGATATATTTCTTGAATTGGAAGAAAGTTTAACCTGAAAGTCATTTGTCAACCACCATGTGGAAATGCTTATACCAGACCAAGCCATTCAGAAAGCTGGAAAATGTTGCCTTTATATTGTGTAGATTACAGTAAAGAGATTCTTACGCAAACAAGAGGAAACAGGAAAGTTGTACCTGGCTGATGCTTTTCTGGGATATCTTTTGGTTCTGTTACCACGCATCAGTGTACTGTCTTTCATCACCTCCCACACCTAGTCCTCCACTGCATCACTTGCACACTGATGGCTATCAGGCAACAAATAAAGTTCTCCAACTCTGTCAGTGTGTCAGCAAGCAAGCACTCCTCTTCTCTTATGGCCAGAAGGCTTACTTCTGCATTGCTGGAATGATGGCTAGACATTTACAAGCCATTTTCTTTGGCTGATGACTTTGTTTTCAAACCCGGAATGGAGCATTTGTAACTACTGTTTTACTGAACTAATTTCAAACACATTTGTATGTCCAGTAATCTATGACAGTTTTAAAAGTTTGAAGAGACCAGGAGTTGGAGAATAAAGTACACCAGATGTGTTTCATAGGGATTTGTTAGCATCTTGCTAAACTACCTTATAGAGAAATTTCAGAAGGCAAATAGGCCAAGCAATAATAAATCCTTATTAAATATATGCAATTCCATCTCTAGGGATAAAGTGAGTATATCCAAATCTCTAAGCTCCTACCTAAATAACCAATGACCAAAAATTCTTCAAAATACAAGAAAAGTAATTTTTTGCCTTGAAACTAGTATAATATATTGTCTAAATAATAGTACTAATTGCCTAGAGTGTAGCAGACACCCATAAGATTCCTTTCTTATAAAGGTGCATAACTCAAGGTGCTTCTGTTCTAGGGGAAGACTAAAGAGACAAAAAGGTACATTACAAGAGTGCCAGTGAACAGTCAAGAGAGACAGGTGAAACCTGAAAGGCACATTAAGAGCCTGGGCTGCCAAAGGCTGACAGATTTGGTTTACAGAAAATGGGGGGGGGGTCAGAGTATTCTTCAACAACACTTCATAGTGAGATTAGTAACAAGGTTTTCAGTAATAATCAATTAAATACAGAGGTCTCAAAGAACCAGTCCTCCAACAGCCACCCACCATCCTGACAATCAGAGATGAAAGTCAGATATTAAGATGTCATAAACAAGAGTGTTTATAAAAATGATCTTTCTCATGTACCTTTCCTTTTGTTCAGGCTGTGTGCCTCTTCTACAAAGTTTTTCTTCCTTATTTCTTTCTTATTTATTTGCTTGACAAATTCACAGCTTTTTTCTACTCTCAACATTTCCTGTAATTGCATTAGTTATTAGAGATATTTCCAATAATGTAATATTATTTTCCCAGATATTAATATACTTGCTTATTTTCTTTTTACAGAAAACATAGTGTTTTTCTCTCTCTCACTCTCAGGATGATTGTCAGAACTGGAGTAAAATCTGTCTCATCTAGTAATACTTATATTCTTTATAGAAACATTATCTTGAATTTTTAAAAAATCACAGATCAAAATAATAATATAAGCTCGTTAATTTCAAAAGTAACTTACTTTCCATAATTTCCCAAATCCAAAAATTTCAGATTTCATGATTAGAAAATACAAAGAGAGCAAACAAAACAAGTTATAAGAAATAACTGGTGCTAAAGCAAAAGCAGTTAAAACATAAATTCCACATAGTAGAAAAGTTTATCTTCATCGAGGAAGAGAATGGGGACTTGGTGCTCATCTTCTGAAGTATTCATAAGACATTACACATGTTGTATAAACTTGTTTCCTATAGTTGACCTAACAAATTAGCACAAGCTGAGAAACTGTAAGTTCTTTGTTTCTTTAGCAGCAAGAAAAAACATACAAGATGTCAGGAAACACTTTAGAGGCTATAACAAACAGTCGGAGTCTCCTGCTGGCAGCGCTTATAATCCCAGGAGATACGTCACCCCAGTCTGTGTGTTGGTGTCCCCACACTTCTCCTCCTTTGTTTTCCTAGATCCAAATGTTCCTCTTTTTCTAAGAATATCATGTCATTACCCATCATTAGGATTTCCTCATAATGTGACTACATCTACAGACTCAGCCTGCAGTCATTTCTAGACGGAGCCAAGGTTAGTGCTGGGATTTATATTTTTGGTGGATACATTTCAAACCCCCTGGATAATGAATTTTCTTGAAATTCTACAACAAAATGAGAGCTGAACATGAGAAAAATTAAAACAGGTCCAAAACATACAGGCAAAGCAGATCAAATCAGATGGTCTAACCTTCCTACAAACAAACAAACTGGGTTTGCCATTTAAATACAGGGTTCAATTTCAATTTGTTCTACATGGTACTCTTTGATTACAAACTATTGTATTAAGTGACTGTCTTCAGAAAGCCTGTCTTTCTAATATCTAGGATATCGTAATAAACATGGTTGGAGATAAAACAAAAATGCTGTCTTCCACAAAATTCTATGATTCAGAAAACAAGTAAACTCTAATGGAGAAAGGTAGTTAAGCAAATAGATAGAAGTCAATCCACATCAACAACTTCAGATTCAATGATAACTGTGGTCTAGAGGCATATATGTTCATGCACTGAAAGCACAAAGACCTGAGTTAGATCCAAACTCAACGTAAAAACTCAGGTATGATTATCCACATTTGTAATCCCATCAGTGAAAAGGCAGAGACAGGCTTACTTCCTAGCCAGGTTGTGGTACTTGGTGAGCTTCAGTGAGAGAACCTGTCTATAACCCACAACTAAAAACTAAAGTTAGATGATGACCTGTGAGTATCTACATCAGAAATTATCATCTGCCCTTCACATACGTCTGCAAACACATGCAGACATACTACTAACACATGCACACATTTGTTCATGTGCACATACATTTATATATGCACACACAAAAATTATCACACATTCATAATCAATACTCTTGCATATAAGACAATAAATGAAAACTACTCTGTAATTTTAATGCTTCCTGTTTTCATCTTTAAAAAAAAATGAAATTAGGTAGAGATAAAAGGAGGTTCCTGTCTGAATCATTTTAAATTGAGAAAATAATACTTAGAAGAGGGGGCTCAGTGATTAAAAGCACTGAGAGCTCTTCCTGAGGACCTGAGTTCAATTCCCAGTACCCATATGGCAGCTCACAACTATCTGTGTTTCCAGTCCCAGAGAACCCCACACCCTTGACAAACCACCAATGCACATAAAATAAAAATAAATATTTTTTAAAAAATTATCTAAATTTAAATTATATAATATTTAACATAATGTAGTTAAATTCATATTGTAGAAATTCTTGGTTGAAGGAGCTTACTAAAGGCTTATATTTAACATATCTGTAATTCTAGCATCAAGTAGCTGGGGCAGGACCAGGATCATGAGTCCAAGTATAGTGAGATATTCTTTGAAATAAAAGGAAAAGCATATATACTTAAATGCTCACATATATGCATATAGATAAATGATAGGTAGATGATAGATACATAGATGCATAGTAGATAGTAGATTTGTATATATGCATATAGAGAGGGAAGAACATAGTATGCATATAAGTGTATATGCTTTTCTCTGTTATTTCCCCTTTTCAATAGCATCAATCCACCTAAGTATTTTTAATTCAGTTATCTCCATGAATGTTTAACTCAACCCTTTGTATTACTTATTATACTTTGTATAATTATTATATGGAATTGTTTAATGATTAGCATCTTCCATATCGGGAAAGTTTCTCTGCTGACAATGAACAAGCAGCAAAGGATTTTGTTTTTCTTGTAAGAGTACTCTGGATCAGAAAAGTTGCCAGTCAAAAGCATAAGAAAAATATTTTAATTGATTATCATTCCAAGAAATTCAGCCAACAAAACATTTCAGAATAGGTCTCAGGCTTGTACATCATTTGCTGGCAGCCTTGAAAAACAATAGGTTTATTTAAGAAATACACTGTAATTCCAGGCCAAGGGAAATAAATGCTGTAATGGGTTCTAGCGCGATCAGCTTTCCTCCTTGATCTGCAGATTTTCCATCTAGGACTTCTGATTCTAGTGCTTTGAAAATATCTCCCTTTCTCCTTCAATCCCCTTTCTGTTTTTTCTGTCTGCTACACCTTTTAGCCTTCCATACACCAATGGTTAATAATAATGTTCTTGAGTCATTTGACAAAGTATACGTAGCTTATATCTCAAATGTGGGTGATGTCCTGTAGTATAAAGAGATCCTATTTCTTATCTTAATTTTTCATGAGATAGAATAGATCAGGAATATCACTAACAAAGAGAACTGAGGCTCTGAACTCAGTCATAGTTACATATACGTAAGTCTGGAGCTAAGGCTAGCTTCCAGATTTTCTCCATCCTCCTTTCTTCCTGGTGTAACATGTATTATGAAATGGGTACATTGACCCCATCCGCTAGGAATATGATTGAAATGATACAGGGAGACAGAATTCTCTTGCAGTCAGGCATGTTACCAAATTTAATTATTATTTTTGGAGAAAATTTGAGAAGGCAGCAGAATATAGAAATGTATTCATTATAAAATAAGAAAATTACATTATGCTACTCTTGACAATTAGATCATTTACCAAAGCTATAATGTTCAGTCCATTCTTTGGAAAGCTAACATAGTCTATTTGTAAAAGCTGTCCTACTGATAAATGTTTTCAAGAGTATCCTTTGCCTGAATTATGTGATCACATTGGGGAATTATTTTCTGAAGCTATGTGCAGAATATCATAACAATGTCTGCTTGGATCAGAAGGCCTTACTCTCAAATTTATGTGACATTTGGCTTACGTGGATTGTTCCATATCCTATCTCATCAGCTATTTCTATGGAAATCTGTCTCGTTACAGTCTTGGAAAATGATCTATGCAGCTAGCAAAGGGTGAAAAACAGTGGCAAAAATCCATTTTTCTTCATTTTGTCCAGTTTTGTCCTCATATTTGTTTTGCTCTGCTCTTACTTAATTGTAATTTCTTATGCACCCATGAGTGTCAGACTAGCACAACCAAAAAAAAAAAGGTTGAAAAACCACCCTTGCCATGCAAAGAAACAAACAAAAAGAAAAACTTTGTAGGTGAGGGGATAAGCAGATGAGGGGTTAAGTAGCAACTGAAAAAACAAGCATATTCACATGTTCTTCTGTGGCTTTCCATGTTATAAGTTCTTGCAGCAGAGGAAAAACTTTTATTCCAAAAACTCTTTATCATTTAGTAATTACTTATTGAGAGTCCTTATTCTAAGACATAGATGTAGACTTGAGTAAATAGTAGAGATACAAGGTGAGCCATGTAGACATGACCCAGTCCTTCATAAAGTCCATGATGTGCTGGAAGGTAGACAAAATGGATAATTAAAATTTACTTAAACATGACAAATCCTACAATGTTGAGTATATGGACAAAGAGAAGATTTAAAAGCAAATACTCCCAGCCATGTCCAAACGCAAAGATAATTCACTATGTATCCAATATAATTCAACTGAAGCTTTTTGGAGGAAAGCACTTAGGTCACAACAAATCTGATGTTTTTATAAGGACTGTCATTATGAGGGTAGGTTCTGCCTATAGAGACTCAGTCTCTTGTGAAATTCTCCCTAAAGTTGTTTTGGGTGCAGTGTGGCTAGGTTACAGCACTACATTTTTTCAAATTATGCTTCTAAGCATGAAAAAAGTGTTAAGTAATATTTTTAACAACTTGAGAATAAAATTGAAAGTGATACAAAAAATATAACCAGCATAAAACAGCTACAATGGGAGTCTACCTTCCTGGGTCTACACCTCTAATTTTCTGTACTTAGGACATAAAATGGAATACATCCCATTGCTGTGGTGAGAATTAAACAACTAATGTAAGTCTATACATAACTAGAGAGGGAAATACATTAAAGTTTCAGGTGCTTGGTTTAGTGTAATAATAGAGTAGGTATCAAAATCTTTTAGTTACTCACTCATTCGTTAAGAAACAAATATAATAGCTTATCTTGAATAGTCAAAAGAAAATCAAGAAACAAAGGCAATTACAGGTTAATTCATGTTTGTCTATTGGTTTGTCAGTTGGTAAGACAGAGCCTCACATTGTATACAAACTGGTATGAAAGTTTGTGAGCATCATTGCTTTACTTTCCAAGAGCTGGTACTAGAGGTCAGCTCTATGGCTAGATACACAAATATTTTTAGAAGACCTAAGGATTAACTCTTGCCAAGATTCCATGTTGATCAAGCAACACCAGGCAAGAGTCTTGTCTTTGGTAGACTCATTAAATTCAGTCACAAAGCATCTTGGTTTTGACTTGGCAATTTGAAGAACAGAAACAATCCTATAAGAATAAGAGTGCATTTATTTCTGTTTGCAGGTCTATACTGTTATCTGCTAGCTTAGGAAAACCTTCCACTGGAATTTTATTCTAATTATGAAGATTAACAGCAATTGTGACAGGTAATAACATATACCCAAAGATTATCCATAAACATTTTCAATTTTTTTCATAATTTGAAACATCCTCCAATTTCCTCAGTTAGAGAACAGTCTATAGACATCTAGGTTGGGGTCATTCCAAACCGTGGTACTAATTGAGGAAAGGACTGTGCTGAGGATATATCTCCCTTCTGTCCTTCTGGCAGAGAACTATGGAATTTCATTACTGATTAAAAAAAAATTAACTGAGGGGGATGCAGGAAACTGACAGGGATCACTTACTATGGAACTGTTGGTCAGTACCTTAATCCATAGAATCAAAGAGAAATGATTGATATACTCAGATTTATGTCAATCCATACAAAATTCTACCAACTTTCTCACCTTCTGTCTAATGGGCCAGCAACCCTGCCAAGCATCCTAGAGGAGATAGTGGGAAAAAAAAGTTCACAGTTCCCAAGAGAGTGGTTGTCCACAAGCCAGGGAATGCATCTTTGTGGGCCAAACCACAGAGAAATATTCTTATCTAGTGTATATTTATTTTACTATTTGGTATATCATAACTGTGATCCAATTTTCCCATTCTTCATGAAATGTTAATATATGAGTACTGGTTGGGGATCGGAAATCTCTGTCCAAACAGTAATTTTTAAAAGACCAGTAACATTGAAAGTCCAAATTATATTCTGATATTTTTGACATAATGCATTTTTTAAAATTACACATATAGCTAGCCTCCAATAGTACTTTAAATATACAATATTCAAAACTGGAAAAACATTTTTATTCCTTACATACATTTTAAAGAAAAATATTATAATTCTTTAATTGTATAATCAATTGTCTATAAACATTTTCTATAATTTATAAAATATAATATGTGCTCTAAATATTTTTGAGCTTATAAAAAATATTAGAAATGTGATTGCAACATTCTGAGGGAGGTAACACAGACCCAAAGACCCAAATATGACATGTATTCTTTTATATGTAGATATTAATTTTAAGTCTTTTATAAGCATGCTACAATCCATATATCCACAAGAGTTAGGTAGAGGGATCTCTGAAGGAAGGGATGATAGATGTATAGTTATGGTGAGACAGAATCAGACTGAAACAGAAGGGTTAAATGGGGGGAGGAAGAAAGGAAATACAGAAAGAGGCAGCGAACACTAAGGACTATTTGAATAGTAATATGGAAATTTAACTACTCTAGAAACTTTCAAAAACATATACATATGTGAAAAACATCTAAATGGAGTCATCAAACTGGAGAGACAGACCTAGACATACTAGGCTACCAAGTGAAACTCCCAGTGTCAGGAATAGGTTACATCTAATCCAGTTCTTGGACAAAGGAGTCCCATGGAAACCCCCAAACAACTCAAGCTGTTGCCAAGGTTATTGTATGTTCTGCATAACTGATGGTAAAGTCCTATCCCAGAAGATAACATTTACATATCTCATTAAACCTAACCAAATCCTAACCAAGACTCTATAACCAATTAACTACCATTTACAAAGTATAAGTATTCCTGGCACGCCACGTGGTGAACCCAACATGGCACTGGGTGAAATAAAAATTCCTGGCATGTAGTGGCCACATGATAAAGCCAACCTGGCACCATGTACGGAGGGCAAACCCAGGTATGGCTACATGAATCTGTGCCCACCCTTTCTCTTTAAAAAAAAAAAAAAGTCACATGACAGTCTCTCTCTCTCTCTCTCTCTCTCTCTCTCTCTTTCTTTTCCCCCACCCCTGCTCTTCTCTGGGTACCTGTTCAGTAACTATCTCTGAAATAAACTCTGGTATCTGGTAGTGTGTGTGTGTCTCTCCCCATATGAAAACTAACACAAAGGAACAGTCAGTTTTGTCCAATGGAAGCACACTGATATAATCCACACATAGGGCAGACAGCATGCCCAGAAATAGATGGAACACAAAGCAACTTGCTGGTGATTTGGTACATATTTTGCTTTGTATTTCTTTGTCTTCCTTTTATTTTAAATGTTCCTGGTCTTTTGCATATATGTTATGTCTTTCAATTTTGTGTTTTGATAAATGTGATGATTATACCTGTATATGTCTGAGTGTCTATTTTATGCTTTTTCACTTTTTTTTTTTCAATTCCAGTGTAGTAGTACGATTTTGGGTTGTGGATAAATGGAGTGAAATTGAAGATCCTGACATTAACCCAAAAACCTATGACCACTGATCTTTGATAAAGAGGCCAAAAATATTCAATGGAAAAAAGTATATTTAACAAATGGTGTTGGCATAGTTGGATGGTAGTGTGTAGAAATATGCAAATAGATCCAAGCCTATCACCCTGCACTAAACTCAAATCTGAATGGATCAAAGACCTCGCCATACGCCCAGCCACTCTGAATTTGATAGAAAGTGGGAAATACCTTCCAATGCATTGGCACAGGTGACTACTTTCTAAATATAAGACCAGTATCACAGACCCTAAGAACCACAATAAATAAGTGGGACTCCTGAAACTAAGAAGTATCTGTAAAGCCAAGGACACAGTCAATAAGACAAAAATGACAGCCTACAGAATGGAAAAAGATTTTCACCAGGCCTACAAGTGAAAGTGGACTGATCTCTAAAATATATAGAGATGTCAAGAAATGCCCAAAACTTTGAATAACCCAATCAAAACATGGGGTTCAGAACTAAAAAGGGAATTCTCAGCAGAAGAATTACAAATGGCTGAAAGGCACTTGAAAAAGTGTTCAACCTCTTTAGCCATCAGAGAAATGCACATCAAAACAACTTTGAGATACCACCTTATGCCTGTCAGAATGGCTAAGATTAAAGACACAGGTGACAGCCTATGCTGGAGATGTTGCAGAGCAAGTGGAACACTCCTCCATTGTTGGTCGGAATGTAAGTTTGTTCAGCCACTCTGGAATGCAGTATGGTGGCTCCTCAGAAAACTAGGAATCAATCTCCCCAAGGAGATCCAGAAATACCACTATTGGGCATATACCCTAAGGATACACATTTATACCCCAAAAGCCATTACCTCAATTATGTTCATAGCAGTATTATTCATAAAAGCAAGAACCTGAAAACAACCTTGATGCCCCTCAACTGAAGAATGGATTAACAAACTGTGGTACATCTACACAATGGAGTACTACTCAGCAGTAAGAAAAAAAAAAAAAAAAAAAAAACCTGCTATCCTAAAATTTGCAGGCAAATGGAGCGATTTAGAGAATATCATCCTGAGCAAGATATCACAAAGCCAGAAAGATAAGCAGGGAATGTACTCACATCTAAACAAAAAGCAAAGCATTCCCAAGCTGAAAACCACAACCCCTGAACAGCTTGGGATCTGAAGCACCTTGGACTGGCACCTTGGAGCCCATTCCCTCCAGAGGAACACCTGACCCAGTCTTGATGTTGGGGTGAGGAAAGTGGATCTGCTTGGAGTGGATGCTGAACTAAGCCATATTGGGACCTTGGGACCTCCTGCCCTTGCTGGGGAGGAGATAAGGAGATGGGGAGAAGAGAGAGTGACTGGAAGGGGCAGGAGGGAGAAGGGAGTTTGAACAAGGGGATACATGGATAAAAAAAAAATGAGACTTTATTCATAATAAAAAAAGCAAAACATAATAATAATAACATTTACAATTGGTAATGCATCCCTGGAATACTAAAATTAAAAAAAATACAAAAAAAAAAAAACAAAAGAAAAGAAGACTGAGCCAAATATTGGGGGAAGGCTGAATTATCAGAGAGAGAAAGCACCATAGTCAATGCTCACCAAACTGTCTTGTAACTTCCTTAGCCTCACTCCTGGTCTCTTCTGCTTGTTGCTTCTGCCAGTCACTTCTGTCTCTGCCTGGTTTCTAGGAACCATTATATACCCTATCCCATGAGGTTAGGATTAAAGCCTCGAACTCACAGAAACAGAAGAAGTGCTGTCTCTAAAGTTATGGGATTAAAGGTGTTGGTCACCACTCCCGGCTTTCCCTGTGCTGGGATTATCGGTGTGTGAGATTAACTCTCAGCTGTTTATTCTTATATTCAAGGATCAAGGATTTTCTAAGCTGTCTGCCAAGGATTTGACTATGTGGTCTCTCTGACATCCGAGGATTTATTAAATACCTAACAAATATTCACATTCCAGTTTTTGTGCTTTTTTATTTTCCTATTTGTTTACTAAGAAAATCGAGAGAAATAATGCATAGAATTAGTGAGTGAGTTGGGGGTGGGGAAGATCTTGCAGGAGATAGGGAGGGGAAAACATAACTAGAATATCTTTAATTTTATCTTTAATTTTAAAGAGAATGTGTTATGTATTTCATGCAACATTCTTAGTTATTTGCAGTATAGTCCCCAGCTCACAGGGACTATGAAATAAATCTTAGAGCAAAACTATTATAGGAAGTAGCACAGATAATTTTCCTATATAATCTAGAGAAAACATGGTAACAATATAGACCTAATTAGGAATGCTGTTAACCCTGATTCCTGCCATCATCTGTTTCTCATCCTCACTTCATCTCTCCCTAGACCAATCTCTCACACAAAATGATACCAATTATTTTTTAAAAAAGCAAATGTTTATGGTATGTACTCATTTATAAGTAGATATTAGCTGTTCAATAAAGAAAACTCATGTTCAATAAAGGTGAATCCACATACTCAGAGAAGCTAAGTAACAAGGAGACTCAAGGAGAAAAGAATGCATCTTCCCGGAAAAGGGAAATAAAATAAATTTTGCTTTGTGGATGGACTAGGAGAAGGCAGGTATAGGACCAGGGAGGATGAGGGGAGGGATGGAGGGAGAGATTGTTGGAACTGGAGAAGGCATTTCTGGGGTAAGGTGGAAACTAACACAGTACAAACTTCCTGAAATTTTTGAGGATGACCCTAGTAAAGACTCCTAGTATCTGGGGGATGCTTAGCTTGAACGGGCCATCTTCTGTAACCAGGCAGGCTTCCAGTGGTGAGTCTGTGACACCAATCCTACGCCAAAACCTTCCATCTATCATTTGTACTGCCTGCAAGATGTGCTGGAGTAAGGATGGCACTGAACTTGTTGGAGTGACCAGTCAATGACTGGTCCAACTTGAGGCTCATGCCTTGAGAGGGAGCCCATGCTAACATTGCTGATTGTTCAGAAACCAGAGACTTTGAGCCCAGAGACCTAGGATAGAACTGAACATGACTGGCAAAATTAATTATTAATTATATTCTGCTATACTCATAGATCAATACCTAGCCCAATCATTATCAGAGAGGCCTACTCCAGCAGCTGATGGAAGCAGATGCAGAGACTCACAGACAAATATTAGGCAGAGCTGAGAAATCCTTCAGAGGTGGGGAAGAAAGAGTTTTAGGATCCAGAGGAGTCAAGGCCACCACAAGAAAGCTGAATGTTTCTGAGAAAGGTGAGAATTTACAGAAGTGGAAGCCAGAATCTGTGAGGTGGGGTACTAAAGAGGAGATGCCGCACAGAAGAAACACTCTCAGAAGAATAACTTATTATAATATTAAACTGTGAGCAAATGGGCCTGTGGGGTGTAGGCCTTTAAAACTAGCATTGAGGAGGGAGGCAGAAGAAGGCAGATCTCTGGGTTTGATGCCAGCCTGGTATATAGAACAAGTTCCAGGACAGCCAGAGCTGCACAGAAAAACCCAGTAAACCTGTCTTGAAAAATATATTTATGTACTTGTTCTTGGATTTATTTTTTATTCTAGGCTCACATTGGGTGCCAAAATGTTTAGTTGTTTATTCTCTTTAGGAGGACCCACCACCCAGCTTCCAACTAAATTACACACACAGGCTTATTCTTAAATATAAATGCCAAGCCTTATCTTGGTTTGTTTCTTGCCAGCTTTTAGCTGTAAATTATCCATTATACCTTTTGCCTTGGGGCTTTTATCTTTCTCTTCTGTAAATCTTACTTTCACTATTAATCTGTGGTTGGATAGTTAATGGGTGGTTGGATGTTTGAATGGATGGATGGATGAATAAATGGGTGAGTGGATGGATAGATGGATGGGTGGATGAATGGATGGCCCCATCATCCTCCTCTCCTCTAGCTCCTAGATCTCATTTGTTCTTCCCTTTCTCCCCAGATTTCTCCAATTTATTCTCTCTGCCTTGCAGCCCTGCCTTTTTCTCTCTCTTGCCTTGCTATCGACCATTCAGCTCTTTATTAGATCATTGGGTGTTTTGGACAGGCACAGTAACACAGTTCTACAAAGTTAAACAAATGCAACACAAACAAGAGCAACAGACTTTAAAATAATACTCCATAACACATACTTGTGCATACCTGTAGTAAAGCTCAGAAATAGAAGTAACCCAAACCTTTAAGCCAAACAGCTAGTGGAGCTCACACAAAGCTGAAAACAGGAGTTCACACAGCTAGAGGAAAAGATTTCAAAGTGTGGGGGTCATTAGGAAGGACTTGCAGAAGAGCTTGAATGCAAATTTACAGTTTATTTTTTTAAAAAAATATTATGAACTATATTCTAAAAAGACTTGCAAATATAACATGTGGTGTGACTTTTTTATTTGTAAATTTATATTTTATAAAAGTGAAGTAGAGAAATCCAAAAAACTCTCAAATTTGAAATTTGAGAAATGTGACCCTAGTTACCTTAAAAGTCCCAGGTGAATAAGAACAGAGGAGGTCATCAGTGCCTAATAAAATGATGTTTCTTTTTTTTTAAAAAAAAAAAAAAGCAAATACTTTTAAAGAGAGAAAATATGTTCTTTTATATAAACCATATGCTCATCTATGTAAAAAATTTTAAAGAGTCTTACATATTCATCAAACAAAATTAAATGACAAACTATTGGCTCAAAGAAAATGTTTTAAAATTTGTATTTATCTTGAGCATATAGCTCAGTGATGGGTCAATTGCCCAAAGTGCTCAAAGCCCTAGCTGCAAAATATATAATGGACTTCATAGGGGTGTGTGTGTGTGTGTGTGTGTGTGTGTGTGTGTTTGGTAACAGTTGGGTGTTGTTGTTTTGTTTTTATGGTTCAGGTTTTTTCCTGTTCTTCTACTTCATCTTTTATTTATTTATTTATTTTAGAAAGAACAAAGTTGAGTGGGATAGAGGACCTGGAAAAACTTGGGGAGGAAAAGATATGATAAAGATTTTGTTATTTAAAATTGCATTAAATAACAAAAATAAATATAATAAAAACCAGGCAGTGGTGGTGTCCACCCTTAATCCCAACATTCGTGAGGCAGAAAGGAAGTGAATCTCTGAGTTCGAGGCCAGCCTGGTCTACATGGGGGAGTTCCAAGACAGCCAGGGTTACACAAAAAAAATTTGGTCCAGAAAAACAAACAAAAATAAATTAATTAATAGTAATAAAGAAAAAAGAATGAAAAGTAGCAACATGTTAATATTTTAACACAGTATACATACAGAGAGAAAAAGAAAGAGAGGGAGGGAATATGAATCCATATGATGGGCCATCAGAATAAGCTGAATGGAATTTCTTGCCAGAAGCAAGACCCTGCAGACAAAGGCAGAATTCCCTTCTTCCTCTAAAAAATACCAATTTCATCTTGATAAAGAGATGTGGATAAAAGAGAGTGACTGGAAGGGGCGAGAAGGGGAAAGAAGCTTAAACAAGGATATACACAGATAAAAATATGACTTTATTCATAAAAAAATTAAAAATTTCAATTATAACAGTATATAACTTTGCATTTCTGAATAGTAAAACAATTACCAGTAAGCACTTGACATCATCCTGGACACCCAGTACATGATAGATATTATAGTTTGTGGAACATAATCTTATATCAGACTGTATGGACTGTGTTTCTAGTTCATTATCATCGCATTGTTTGTTTACATTTCTCCTTTCCCTAAACCCTATGAGTCATTCTCAGTTAGAATCCTCAAGAACAACTTAACATCAATCAGCTGAACCATCTCTGGGTCAAGGAAGAAATTAAGAAAGAAATCAAAGTCTTCCTAGAATTTAATGAAAATGAATCTACAACGTATCCAAACTTGTGGGACACAATGAAAGCAGTCTTAAGAGGAAAATTCATAGCGCTAGATGCCTATATGAAAAACCTTGAGAAATCCCACACTAGAGACCT
>PVIH01021796.1:0-28815 GCA_004025045.1 Sigmodon hispidus | reverse complement strand
CCTATATGAAAAACCTAGAGAAATCCCACACTAGAGACCTAACAGCGCAGCTGAAAGCCTTAGAACAATTAGAAGCAAACTCACCTAGAAGGAGTAGATGGCAGGAAATAATCAAACTTAGAGCTGAAATCAATACAATTGAAACAAAAAGAACAATACAAAGAATCAATGAATCTAAGAGTTGGTTCTTTGAGAAAGTTAACAAGATAGATAATCCCTTAGCCAAACTAATCAAAAAACAGTGAGAGAGAGAGTGTTCCAATCAACAAAATCAGAAACGAAAAGGGGAATATAACAACAGACCCCCAGGAAATACAGAGAATTATCAGATCATACTTTGAAAATTTGTATTCCACAAAAATGGAAAATCTAGAAGAAATGGGCAGCTTTCTGAACAGGTACCATCTACCAAAATTAAATGAAGATCAGATTAATTACCTAAACAGGCCTATAACCCTTAAGGAAATTGAAGCTGTCATTAAAAACCTCCCCCAAAATAAAAGCCCTGGTCCAGATGGCTTCAGTGCTGAATTCTATCAGACATTCAAAGAAGAATTACTACTGTTACTCCTCAAACTATTTCACACAGTAGAAACTGAAGGAATATTGCCAAATTCCTTTTATGAGGCCACAATCACCCTAATACCCAAGCCACTCAAAGACACAACAAAGATGGAGAATTACAGACCAATTTCCCTCATGAATATTGATGTGATAATTCTCAACAACATTTTGGCAAACCATATACAACAATGTATAAAATATATCATCCACTAAGACCAAGTATGCTTCATCCCAGAAATGCAGGGCTGGTTTAACATACAAAAAACTGTAAATGTTATCATTCATATAAACAAACTAAAGGAACAAAACCACATGATCATATCCTTAGATGCGGAAAAAGCCTTTGACAAAATCCAACACTCCTTCATGTTTAAAGCCCTGGAAAAATCAGGAATACAAGAATACCTAAATATAATAAAGATGATTTACAAGAAGCCAACTGCCAGTATCAAACTTAATGGAGAAAGACTCAAAGCAATCCCACTAAAGTCAGGAACTAGAAAAGGATGTCCTCTCTCCCCTTATCTATTCAATATAGTTCTCCAAGTTTTAGCTAAAGCAATAAGGGAACGAAAAGAGATTAAGAGCATACAAATTGGAAAAGAAGAAGTGAAGCTATCTCTATTTGCAGATGATATGATTGTATACATAAGTGACCCACAAAATTCTTCCAAGGAACTGCTACAGCTGATAAACCCCTTCAGCAATGTAGCAGGATACAAGATTAACTAAAAGAAATCAGTATCCATTGTATACACTAAAGATAGAAGAGCTGAAAAAGAAATAAGGGAAACATTACCCTTCATAATAGCTGCAAATAGTATTAAATACCTTGGAGTAAGTATAACCAAAGAAGTAACCGACCTATTTGACAAAAATTTTAAATCACTGAAGAAAGAAATTGAAGAGGATATCAGAAAATGGAAAGCTCTCCCATGTTCCTGGATTGGTAGGATCAACTTTGTAAAAATGGCAATTCTACAAAAGGCAATCTACAGATTCAATGCACTGCCTATCAAAATCCCAACACAATATTTTTTGAACCTTGAAAGAACAATACTCAATTTCATTTGGAATAACAGGAAAGCCAGGATTGCCAAAACAATTTTACTCAACACAAGAACCTCAGGAGGCATCACCATCCCTGACTTCAAGCTATACTATAGAGCTACAGTAATAAAAACAGCCTGGTACTGGCATAAAAACAGACTTGTGGACCAATTGAATAAAATTTAGGATCCAGACATTAACCCGAAAACCCATGAACACCTGATCTTTGACAAAGAGGCCCAAAACATTCAATGGAAAAAAAGATAGTATATTTAACAAATGGTGTTGACATAGCTGGATGCAAGTGTGTAGAAAAATGCAAATAGATTTGAGCCTATCACCTTGCACAAAACTCAAATCCAAGTGGACCAAAGACCTCAACTGAAACCCAACCACTTTGAACTTGATAGAAAAGAAAGTGGGAAATACACTTCTAAAAACTGGCACAGGTGACCACTTCCTAAATATTACACCAGTGGCACAGACACTAAGACCAACAATCATTAAGTGGGATCTCCTGAAGCTAGGAAGCTTCTGCAAAGCCAAGGACACTGTCAATAGGACAAAACGACAGCTTACAGAATGGGAAAAAAATTTTCACCAACCCTACAAGTGATAGAGGACTGATCTCTAAGATGTGTAAAGAAATCAAGAATCTAGAGCCCAAAATTTTTAATAACCCAATCAAAAAATGGGGTACAGACCTAAAAAGAGAATTCTCAGCAGAGGAACTAGAAATGGCTGAAAGGCACCTGAAAAAGTGCTCTTCATCTTTAGCCATCAGAGAAATGCAAATCAAAACAACTTTGAGATACCACATAACACCTGTTAGATTGGCTAAGATAAAAGGCACACATGACAGCCTATGTTGGAGAGAATGCGGAGCAAGGGGAACACTCCTCCATTGTTGGTTGGAGTGTAAGCTTGTTCAGCTACTTTGGAATGCAATATGGCAGTTTCTCAGAAAATTGAGAATCAATCTCCCCAAGGACCCAGCAGTACCACTTCTGGATGTATACCCTAAAGAGACACATTCACACTCCAAAGGTATTAGCTCAACTATGTTCATAGCAGCATTATTTGTAATAGCAAGATCCTAGAAACAACTTAGATGTCCCTCAGCTGAAAAATGGATTAACAAACTTTGGTACATCTACACAATGGAATACTACTCAGCAGTAAGAAAAATGATATCCTAAAATTCGCAGCAAATGGTTGGATTTGGAGAATATCCTCCTGAGTGAGGTATCACTATCTCAGAAAGATAAGCAGGGGATGTACTCACTCATTATTGGTTTCTAAACAAACAAATAAGAAAAAAAGCCAAGTATGCCCAAGTGGCAAACCACAACCACTGAGAAGTTTGTTATGAGAAACACCCTGGACTGACCCTTCAGATCCCACTCCAACTATAGGAACACTCTTGAGGAAGGGGGGACAAAACTGGATTTGGTCAAGAGTGGAGACTGATCCAAGCATTATTGGGTCATTGGGACCATAGGACTGTCTGCTCCCTGCCCAGGGAGGGGATGGGGAGCTGTGGAGAAGAAAAATAACCTAATGTGGTGGGAGGGGGAAAGGACCTTGAATAAGGATATACAGGGATGGAAAAAAAAATTCAGAGGGAAAGCTGAACACAAAGTAAATATATGTGTATCAATCTTATTTGCATTATCACCCTTGATAAGTCATGCTTATGATTCTTATCTTCTTTATAGTTATTGTGAACTTTTCAGCATTTTTAATTTACTTTACTGGGTTTTTTTGATAAATACAAAATAAATAAAGAAGAAAAAAAGAAAATTTCAGGTTAATGTATTCATCAACTTAATGTCAAATTTTGTTGTGAAGCAAAAGTTAGATTTGTTTTATGGTTGAACTTACATAAATTTAGTATTATACCTGTCTTTTGAAAATTAACTGTCTATTTTAGGGATTAGATTTGATCTTTGAAGAAGAAATAAAAATTTTAATATAAATGGTAGTGTAGAATTCCACTTAAGTAATTATAAAACAAATTGTTTCTTGCTATATACATGTCAATACTTACTAAAAAAAATATTAAAAAACCAAATGAGTAAATACCTTATTTTTAAAATAATAAAAATAGATGTGACACTGTATAACATAATGTAAATGTAATAATTATTTTATTAAAATAACAAAGCAGGACATATGACTATATATCTGTAAATAAACTATCCAATAATTCTCAGTCATGAGTACTGGGGACCTGAAAAAAACAAATCAAACTAAAAAAAAGTGGCATGTGTGTACATGACACACTCCCATATACATTCATCACACTAAAGATATATCCCTCCATTAAGTATTCTTACAAATACACAAGGATAATAAGAATAGAGCATCATCATGATCACATCACTGTAGAAGGAAAAACAAAAAAACATTTTATTTATGATTATTTTATTTAGTTTTACTTCATTTTAGATAGGGAGAGACAAAAATGTTTAACTGCTGTTAATGTTTAATTAGTGTCAAAGACACTTTTGATACTTTGCATACATTATTAGTAATTTATTATAACAATTGTAACAAAATATTATCCTTATGTTATTAAAGCAGAAATCAATACTCAATTCAGTAAGTGGTATATCTAAAAAGAAACTTAGAAATAATCTAGACAGAAATACACAAACGTTTGTCTGATGTGATTTTTGTTTTTAAACTCTAAAATATACTGTAACATATTCTTCATAAAGTTACTATTTTTATCAAAATTTATTGTATGTTTTTAAAAAGAAGACAAATCTTCCCTCTTTTGTGTAAATGATGATGAATTCACTCTTTTTATTCACAAAACAATAAGAAATATTTCACACTGTATGTTTCTTATAAATACATAGTCAAGTAAAATAAATAAAACTTCAGTTAGTTTTCATGTCCTTAATCTTCTGTCTACAATAAAACATAACTTCTTTGTATTTTTGTTTTGTAAAACCAATAAGAAAGTAACCACAATTATTTTAAAATATGAAATGGGGGAACATTCCATACATCATTTGTTTTATCATTAAAAGGTGGTATATATATATATATATGTGTATAATATATATATATATATAATTTAGATGTCATAAAACTATGTTCTAATGTAATTCAATTACTATAAGGCAGGTCTCATGTCATGTAGTCTGGTCTCAGATTCTTGATCCTTCTAATTTATGAGTACTGAGATAGCAGATATATGCAGTACCACGTTGGCTATAGGTCATTTAAAGTGCTATATATATAGTTTTTTAAGAGTAAAAAGAAAATTTTTTATGCTGTGTTTTATATTATTACAGTTCTAGAAGCTCAATAGTGCAATTTGATCATTGTATTATACTATATATATATTTTTTTCTGGATTTGTATTTAAATGTCTTCACATCAAATGTTTTAATTCTAAAATTTCTAAAATAAGGGCCAACGAGATGGCTCAGTTGGTAAAATGATTGCCACAAAAGCCTGATGACCTTAGCTCTCTCCCCAAATCCAAAAAGGGAAAAGAAAATTGCCTCTGGAAAGTTGTTCTCTGATCTCAACACTAGCACTGTGGCATGGATGTTCTTACATTCATGTACACATTTCACGCAAAATAATATTAATATTAAAGGAATCATACAGCTAAAATTTACAAATTATTTACAAAAAAATTCTCTGAAACAAGTAAAATAAGTAGATAATCTTCTCTGATCTTTTAAAGGATATTGTTTTTACTTTTTGTTATGGTAAGAATTGGACTTAGAGCCTCATGAAATGCTAGACAAGCCCTCTACCACTTAGTTGTATCTCCAGCCTTATCTTTACTTTTTATTTAAGACAAGGGCTCATTAAGCTAAGCTAGCTATGACCTTACTCTCTAACCCAAGCACTGTTTCAAATCAAAGCCTTCTATTGCAATATACTGCATTAAAGTCTGCAGTTCTCCATGTTCAGAGAGTCTCTGAGCTCAGCTTAATATGGATGACTCTCTTTCTCAGCAGGAATCCCTTTCTTTGCCAAATCTTATTTGGAGAGTATCTCTAGGCATGAATGCCTGACCTTATTTGGAGGATGACTTTGCACGTATTCCCTGCAAACACTGTATGACACAACATCTAAGTTTCCCTCCTTTCCTGATATTCTGGTATTTTAATTGGTTTGTCTATCTTTAATTAGGTCCACATATACAAATTAGGTGTATTCTTGTCCATGTTTCTTTGTCCTTCCCTATATAAGCTAGTCTTCTTATTGCTTCAATAAACGTGCTGTCTCTCTGAACCTGACTCTCAGAAGTTCTTTCTATTTGTTTAAGAATAAAAATATAAAAAGATATATAGAATTTCAGGCATGTGACACTAAGCTTAGTTGCAAAGGAAGTTATAAGAAGACTAAAACTATATTTAAA
This sequence comes from Sigmodon hispidus, assembly GCA_004025045.1. Classification (NCBI taxonomy): domain Eukaryota; kingdom Metazoa; phylum Chordata; class Mammalia; order Rodentia; family Cricetidae; genus Sigmodon; species Sigmodon hispidus. The sequence continues at coordinate 22,808 of PVIH01021796.1, read as the reverse complement.
AAGATACAGTCACTAGAAAAGAAAATTGTCAGACAAATAAATAGGATACCAGAGACTATAACTATTTATTGTACCCGAGTCGAAGGACCCCTGAAGACCACTGGGGAGCTGGATTCGATGCAAACACATGAGAGTCAGTTTATTCTTTTGGATAGATTCAATGAACCCTGGCCAAAATTCTTTGTTCCAGTGCAGCAGAGGAATTTGGCCCTGAGTTCAGAGGTGAGAAGGTTTTTAAAGAAAAGCATACGTAAGTGGGGTCTTAGACATCTTGGCATTTCAGGATTGGGTGAAGGGGTATAGGGTACAGTTATTGTTGGAACCTATTGGCTAAACTTTTCACACAAAACAAAGTTTTGAATTTATTGGCTGTCAGGGACATGCCTGAGATTTCTCTTAGATTTTTCTTAGACCTGAGCCCTGCCTTCCAGCACTAAATGGTCTTTCCCTGAAGTAATGTTTTCTAATGGTAAATTTATGCCTTCACCTTATTCAAAGAATATATATATGTGTAAATATATATATAATTAAAAAATATGGCAAACAAATAACATTAGAGTTTGTATTAGAAAAGACAATTGTTGAGCTAAGGGACATAATAATAATAAAATGATAAAGAACAAGATGGAAAAAAGAACATCTATTACTAAGTATTATTGTAGTCCCTGCCAAATGCTGATTGTGACTGCTAAGTTCAGTAACCTGTGTATGATACCTCAAGAAAATAGGCAAAGGCAGCCAAGTTACTGATGTTTGTTACCTTGTATACGTTTATAATTTCATACTTGTGTAAGAAAGCAAAATATTTCTGTACTAGGAGTAAAAATTTTATTAAATATGTACCAAATATGACTGACATAACATTGTAGACTACTTTTAGCAGCTACCCTGGTACTTTTTTGCTCATACAGCTTCTATGTAAAACTCCTTCCATTATGTTGGGTGCTAAGAATAACAAAAGAGATCTCTGTTCTAATGGAATTTATAGGCTGTGGGAAAGATACAAAATATTCATGTAAGCCAACAGTTAACTAAATAAACACAAATTTTATGAATTTATATTTGGTGAGAAACTCTGTGTCAAAATACAAGATGAAGAGTGATGGAGAAAGATACCCAGTGCTGATTTCTGGACTCTATAATGTGTATATGCACCTTCAAACATATGTATACATACGTATATACCAAACACATACAGTTTTTGACATATGTATAAGTAATACTTTCAGAGAGAAGGAGCCAAATCTCTTACTAGACACTCAGTAAAATTCTGTTTTATTTATATAAATTCATAAAATTTGTGTTTAATCCCTGAGATAAAATGCAAATGGTTGTAAGAATAAAATTGTTCAATTTTCATCAGTCATGATAAAAATGATGGATTCTGCACTTAGATATTATTGGTTAGCCTTTACATAACAAATCCTTACATATTTAGTAACAATACTACCAAAGAAGCAAATACTGAATCTGGCATTTTATCCTGAAGCCAATATTCAACATGTACATTTTCTTTAAAATAAATGTATTAACTGTGTTGGATAAAACAATATTTGTTTAGTAAACATGTGTCATGTCAATATAACTTCTCCTATGAACCTGGCTATCTGCCCATCACAGTAATAATACCTTTTGTTCCAAATGTTGTATTTGAGATAGAATAAAATTTATTCTAATATAAACAAATATTTTATTATTAGTGTTGCTTTTATCTGCTAATTTTTCAAAGGTTTATCTTAGACATCTCATCAATCAGATGTAGTGAGTCTTCCTGTATAATGTATAAAGACAGCAGACTGTTCATCAATTATATTTTTATAATATTAACTACTTGGTTTTAAAGCACTCTCAGCTTAAAAGTAAATTCTGTACCAATTCATTCAATGTTCTTTTTGTGCCCTTTTCTTTTTCATGAAAACTTCTTTGTTCTGAAACCCTGAACATTTTAGGAGGCACACACAGAGAATATTAAGTATTCTAAAATTATAAATATTTTTGTGTAATCTTTGTATAAATCGTGACTGTAGAAAGGGTGCAACTTATTCTTCATGCAGAAAACAAAAAAGATATCTGGGAATGTAAAACTTTTGCATAGCCTTCTAAATTACTATTATTCATCATATAAGGAACAGAAGGAAGGTATTATACAATTGAACATTTCATTTTTTAAATTTAATTCAGAGACAAACTTGTGCACATCACCAAATATTTGAAATATGTTTATGTGATTATATTTTGAATTTTGTGTTATTATAAAATGCATTAAAATGTTTATTCTGAAGTTTGTTGGTATGTGGCTGTTTTAGTATAAATAGACTACATATTTTAGAGTTATTTAATTTTTCCAGCTGGCATACCATAAGAATTTATTCACATTGTAATTTATTTATTACATACATGTGCTAAATATTATCCATACAACAAGTAGTAAAATCCTACTTATATTTGGTAGGCATAAAATTAACATTTTGTTATAAAGAACATCATGTATTTTAGAGTTCTATATCCAATTGTAATATTTATCAAAGGTATAGTTAAAATTAAATAAACCTTTAAAAAATAACTTTAGTTCTTAAAACAATTATTTTTAAAGCTAAAATAACCCCAAATAAATAATTATGACATTAGTGGACTTTAAAAAGAAAGTTGTCATTGTATAAAAGAGTTCAAGGCTGGAACATAGCTAATTGATACAGTGCCTCACTTCTGCATTGATGGCCTCTGGCAGGGGTTTGGGTAAGGAAAGACTTGTTTTCTTTGAGGGTCTGGCCACAGGGAGTTTAATTATGATCTAGTAAGTCAATGAGCAGCATGAATGAGCTTTTTTTGGAAGTGGGGAGATCATAAGAGTGGGTATGAATCTGAGAGGACTAATAACTAAGTTTGATGAGATGCATGATGTAAAATCACCAAATAATAAATAAAAATATATATTAAAAAAAAGCTCAAAACTGTTCAAAATCTTTTGAAATCTCTGAGAGTTGCTAAGTAAGATTGCATCTGATAATTTTTCTTTTACACAAAATTCTCCTGATGTTGTGCAAATGCTAGAATAATTTACATCTAATTAATTGTAAATAAAATAAAGTTGTATATAATTGACATGACAATTAAAAAAATTATAATTTCTCATATTCTACAAATTAGATTCTATAATTCATGGGGATTGTCAGTATAATTGTATCTGATTTGTTTTTGTTTTTCTTCTTTTGTTGTTTGGTTGTTTTGTGTGTGTGTGTGTGTGTGTCTATCTGTGTGACTGTGAAAATTTTATGAGAAATATTTATTTTTAAAGTGAAATCTACTAGTCTAAACACAGATGTAAATATCAAGATACTATATTGTCTTTGATGAATTAATTATTTTAATAATATTTCTTGCATGATAATGCAAAAATGCTATGGTTATTTCTCTGTTACCTTTATTATACTGAATTTTCAGTTATTCCTACAATAAATATATCATGACTCAATCAGCAAGAGTCTGACACATGTAAACTACCTATAAAGTGAGATATAATGGTAGAAATATACCATTCAATATTTTTATCTATCTTCTATAGATACCTATGAAGTAGATTAGGGATTGCCATCCCCAAATATAACCCTCTAGATTTTTGTTTGTTTATTTATTTAAAATTCACTAGCACCATATTATGCAAGAGACCAACTAGTATAGAAAACCTCTTATTGAGAAAAGTCAAATTGTTAACAACATCATTTTTTTTTTAAAAAAAGGAAACATTTCCCTTATAGAGATACTTTTCTGTGGTAAAACTTCCACCTAAACTTTAATTAGTAAAAAGAGAATGAACAAAGAACAAGATCAAAAGTACTGGAATTTGCCCTGTTCAAACATCTTTATTCATATATCCCTTGAAATACAATTTAATAGCTCAATTCTACTTATAAGTTTATATATTTTTAATATTCCACTTTTAATGAAAATGAAGCCATTAGCTTTGAAACATATGAACAAAATTTAATATCATCAAAAGCTATGACAAATTGTTCTATCTGAAGGACTTTTTTATTAATATCCATCAAAATATTAGTAATACAGTTTTCAGTGCAATGATAACAAAACCAAATTTTCCTTTACATTTCCTCATAGTGCTCCACAAAAATGTTATTTGTATTTTTTTGAGATTTATTCATTTTTATTCTATGTGTATGAGTACTTTGCCTTCATGTTTGTATATATATCATGTGTGTATATGGTGCTGGCACAGACCAAAAGAGGGCATCAGATCCTCTGAAACTGGATTTACAGATGTTTGTGAGCCACCATATGGGGGTTGGAAAGCAAACTCTTTTCCTCTGCAAGAACAGCAAGTGTTCTTAACTGCTGATCTATATCTCTAGTCCTTTATCATCTCTACCAAGAAGGGAGAACTAACTGTAGATTACTATCAAAAATCAGTAGTCACTCATATTGAGTGAGAGAAAGGTTTCTGTGTATCTTGGTGTTTTTTTCAGTGACCTTGTTTTATGTGCTGAGACTTTTTCAAGTTACTCATCTCTATAAATTTCTATGTTTATTCCATTACTCATGACTTAATCACTTATGGTTTATACCTCTTTTGATAAGTATGTTTGTGTGCTATGCAACTATGCTTTTGTACACTGTAAATATTCGTCACTGTAAATACTAGTTTAATAAAAAGCTGATTGGCTAGAATCTAGGCAGATAGGAAATATAGGCAGGGCTACCAAATACGGAAAATTCTGGGAAGAGGAAGAGCAAAGAGATGCCAGGCAGAAACAGTAGAAGCAAGATAAGATGAGAATGCTATACTGAGAAAAAGGATACAAGTCACATGGTTAAACATGAATAAGGATCATGGGTTAGTTTAAGAGTAAAAGTTAGCAAGTAATAAGCTTGAACCAAACAGTTTATAATTATTATAAACATTTGTGTGATTATTTGGGACTAATGACTGCAGGACCATCTGAGAGGGACAGAGAAACTTCTGACTACAGATTTCATTCAAATATGGGGCATATACATCCATATAAGGTCTGAAAAATGGTTCTAGAATACAAAAATAGAGGGAAAAACAGCTTCTAAGTTGTGTCTCTCAAGTGGCTCCTGGTGCAGAGACTGTAAGCTAGAGCTGTAACATGCTGGTTCCGGCAGTGTCCTAGAAGCCTCATCACAAGCATAAGGTTTTTGTTCATACAGACACAAAGGGAAAAGAATCAAGCACTGCTTCTTAGTAGCAGCATTTTCTCTGATGGGCTATGTTTTCTGGTAATGAACAGAGGTACTGTTCCTTTAAGAAAGACTTCATAACTCAGTGATATCACAAAAAACTTGGAAAGAAGCACTATTACCAAACAGTGTTCACAAGCAGTGGATGACTGTGCTCCTTTTGGTGGCAGTTTGAACCCTAAAATTCCTCAGAGTTGGAGTTGTACGTGTGGTTCCTGCCAGTACCTCTGTGATGAAGCTAAGTGCTCACAGACCAAGGATCTGAGTGAAGCCAGCTACCCTAGCCAAACCATTAATCCTAGCTATGCCTTATCAGATTAAAGTTGTGGCCAAAAAACATAGAAAAAAATCCTCTAACTGTTTTGAGTGTGTTTAGAAATACTACATAAAAGGCAACAAAAGAAGACTTTTCTTCAATCAAGAAGTAGGTGAAGGGTTCTTGTGAAGTAAACAAAAAGAATATCATAAAAAAGCATCAATAAACTGTGGCTCATAAAATTTAAAAATGTTAGCTCTTTATAGTCCTGGTTTTAAAAAATGAAAACACATATCAAGATTGGATTTATTCAATTTATCATTGATCCAGTTACCAGAGGATTTGCAGTTAGAACACAGAAATACTTCTTACAGCACAATACCCAATTCATTGGGAAGATACTTTACAAGATGAGGTGGGACAATATCAATATTTGTACATCATCATTTGGAATGTCAAAAATGCTTAACTTTTAAAACTAATTTGATAGGCTACATCCAGATTTGGAGATAATTGATTATGAAAGGAACACAAAAGAATGTCTTGAGTTGTGGACATATTATATATTTTATTATAGTGGTTACAATCCAGACACAGATATGCCTAGTTTATTGAACTATCACAGTGGAAATTATCTTATTTATATAACTCATATATCAATAGGGTTTTTTATTTAAAAATATATTTCTCAGAAAGAAATCTAAATGAAAATTGCGAATTCCTAGATAGAGTAGATAACATGAGTTGTCTATTTAATAGGTATTATTTTTTGCTGCTTGAATCGCAATATAATATGGAACTTTACTCTTTCAATGTGGGACGCGGGAGTGATTCTTAAATAGTTTGAGTTCATCTTGTCATCTCTTCCCTATGGTAAATGTTTGTTTTCAATATGGACACAATTCATTTTTGGCCAATGAGACATAAATAAAGATCTATATGTACTTATGATAAAGAAATACTTCTTCATCTCCAGCTTGTTACCATGAGGAGAAACAGTCCAAAGGTAATATTGTCACAGCAAAGACTTAAGAGAAAGAAACCAGAAAAAACCTAGAATCCTTAATAATGTCATTGAACCAATTAAATGACTTACATGGGGTATATCTGTTTAGAACTTTTAATGACAGTAATAAATTTCTTCAGTCTTTAGACCACTTCTATTAAGTTTTTCTGTTAATTGGAGAAACTGAATGCATAACCACTGATAATTGCTTTTCTACTAAAGTCTTTATAGGGAACTCACTAAGCAACTCAAGGAAATTCAATGGCAGGAGGTTTTCAGTAAGCAGACAATAAACTTACCATGCTATTAAAAAGTTAAGAATAGAAGGTAAACTACCATTAAGGACCCAGTATATACTTGAATAAACCCCACTTTAGAAAAAAAAGCATAAATGAAATGGAAGAACAATGATTTGTGCTGATTGTAAACTTGAAAGGATAGAGAATTACGTTACAGATCAATATCTGGATATGTCTGTGACTGATTTTCTAGTTTAAATTGAATGAAACAGGAAGACCCATCCTAAGTGCCAAACTGAATGAAAAAGAGAACTGAGTGCTATCACTCACCCCTCAGCCATGTTTTTGGCCCATTGATAAAGCTCCTCTTAAACTGGGAGCTAAAGAAAACTCTTCTTTACTTAAGACTTTGTTGGGTATTTTGATACAGTAAAAGGATACATAACTAATAACAGAAAAATGGTTCCAGAACTGGTGTCATTGCTTGATGAACCTCATGTTGTCGGTACTATGCCATTGTTGAAACATGTTCATAAGAATGCTGCATGTTGGTGGGAGTGTAAACTATTTCAGCTACTCTGGAATGTAGGGGTGTGGGATAGGAAAGACTTGTTATCTTTAAGGGTCTGGACACAGGGAGTTTAATTATGCTCCAGTAAGGAAATGAACAGCATGAATGGGCGTTTTTATAAATGGCGAGATCATAAGAGTGGCTATGAATCTTAGAGGCCTGAAAACTGAGTTTGATGGGGTGTATTATATAAAATAATAAATATATAAATAAAAAATAGAATCATTATTCTACAAAAAACTTAAAAAATTAAACAAAACAAAACAAAAATAAAAAAGAATGCTGCACGGTGAACAATGTCTTTGGGAAACTGAGAGAAGCTTCAGGACAAAAGCACAGGAGGGCCTTTTACCTCAGGTGCATTTTGTTCCCTGGCATATTCTTGTTTGTGATTTTGTGCCTCCTGTGACAAATATTACATTCAATTTTTAAGGCATATTTATTTTTGTTGAATGTTAGAACATAGCTATTGTACCCAATCGGGGAGTGTACCTTGAATCTGAATATGTCATTTTGCCTTGTTTTGTGCTTTTCCAGATATAGCATGTGCCAGGAAATTGAATTTAGGTTGGTTTGTCTTGAGACAGTTATGGGAAAGGGCTGCTCAGGTAATATTTAGTATATGATTACTGACATTTATTTACATGTTTTTCTAATTACTTTTTTTTAACCTCAAACAGCTTCCATGGATCATTGCCTTCTTTGTGACATTATACATAAAAGTGCAATGCAACTGAAGTATGGTTGTCTGCAGGGTTTGACTGTAGTTTGCCCGATTCTATCAGGTCCTCAGATCCCAGGTCTTGAACACAGATCTGCATAGGTTGGTGAGAGTCAATAAGCCTTTAGAACTGATTTGCAAGAGAAAGGCAAAGAGTTTAGTTTGAGCTAGAAAAGATATTGAATACTGTAAACGGAGCTTCCTGGACTATTCTGGTGGGAGATTGAAAGACAATGTTATAAGAAATATGGACAGTGGAAGCCCAGGTTTTATAAAGGGACAAAAACATCAGCAACTAGGCTAAAGGCCACTCTTCCTATATCCTTGCAAAGAATTAGACTGCATTCTGTCCTTGACCTAGGTGAGAATAAACTAAAAAGTAATAGACTTATTTCTTTGGCAGAGAAAACTTTGAGACAGCACAGCATTATGGCTGTGTCACCATTACTGCTCTGTGTTATTTAGAAACCACAGTGAAAGAGAGAGAAAGAGGGAGAGAAAGAGCAAAGATATGAAGAATGTTAAGTTTATAAAGCAAAGTTATATAAGCAAGATTAAAATTGCATACAAGGAAGGTAAGATTGACAGACTTTCTGTAATTAATTTTAAGATATTTATCAATTGTATTTCTTAATTACAGTGCTATGTTAAACTTCATAATTTGTTTGAATCAACTCTTCCTTTGATTTTCCATATTTAGTCACAGATAGAAAGTTTTAACTCTAATGATTTGTTTTATAGCCACATACCTCATGACAATATTTGATATAATATTGATTTGCATATATGATACCACTAACATAAAGCTCTAATGGAACTGAAAATTCCTATCTCCTATTGCCAGAATGACAAAACAGTTTGTATTATTGACACATTTGTGGTGACACTAGTATAAACAGGCCTAATGTACTTCATACTGTATAAAAACAGAATATGCAATTATATACATTTTATAATACTACATAATGATGACAACTATGTTCTTGGTTTACATATACATAATAATATTTTACATTCTTAATTCATATTTTTGAGAATATGCCTTCTTACAAAAAATGTTTGCTGCACTCCAGCAAGAATTTAATTTTTCTTAATTAGTATATCTTTTGATTATATATTATTTTGTATTGTGTTTTCATTTAATTACGTATTATTTTGCTCACCAAGAATCAAGGAACAGGATCTCTAGCACTCTCTTTCTATTGTGTGTGTGTATGTGTGTGTATGTATGTATGTATGTGAGTGTGTTTATGTATGTATGTGTAGAAAATATATAGTGTAAACTATATTATTTAAGTTTTTATAAGTACACTCAATCATGTTCACACATGAATTTGGATGGCAATTTTTTAATATATTATGGAAATTAACTAATTTAGGACTGTATAAACAATATGGATTTCCTCTAGCACTTATGAAGGTTTATATATGCTACATTATAATTGTAACCATATTTTCCAAATAATCTTTGATGTATAAGTAACATTTCTCTGTCTTCTTTTCAAACTGAGAAACATAGAATATCATGAACAACAACAAAACACAGAGATTCATACTGGAGTATTTGATAGAAATGCCAAAATTAATTGGCAAAGGAATTAGAATCAGAATTTACTCACAGAATGATCTTTGTTCTTTTTAACCAGACAACAAAAATTCACCTCTTTCTAGAAGAGAAAAAAAATCACAACATGCAATACATTGAAAATAAGAGTTATTTTACCTACAACTCTTAAAGATACAACAAATTATATTACATGCAGTTCAAAAAATGAAGGAAATTAAAACAATGCATAAAAAGAAAAAGAATAAGAGAAGAATGTTATCAACAATATTCTTTATATGGGGCTCAGAGAAGAAAGAGTTACAATTCATAATTACATTTGACTACTCATGTGGGGCATAATACAAACTAATTTTATTTGCAGAAATGGATAAAAGATGACAGAACCACATTACCAACTTAAAAGAGATATAAGAAGGCACAATTTTATCAAAAGAAATTTTGAATCAAAGAACTCAAAGGACTAACTTGTTCATGGTATAAATAGAACAAAGAAAATGAGTTTAACCTGATAAGAAAGCATCTATAAATCTTTCATCTACTCTAGTGTTCTAAATGCAATATGTAGGCTGACATATTGCTCTGTAGTAGCACATGTGCCTAATATTTACAAGGAACTAAGTTTGAGTCACACAGCACAGTAATAAAATAAATTATATAACTCAGGATGCACTCTTACACTTACAGATTCTAACTTCCTATTGCATTTATTTATAAATAAAATTCACTTAAATACCTTAAACAGATCATAAGGTAATAAGTAAAGTATCTGTTTCTAGTTCAAAAGTTATTTTCTTTTTGCTGCTTATTTTAGTGGTGCTGAAGATCAAATTGAGGACTTTATACATAGGCTAGTATCTACCACCAAACTTCATATCCATCCCCAAAGTTACTTTATAAGATAGTTATCTCTTTCATATTCTGAATTAATGTATGATCTGTTATTTGAATCTGCCTTAAGCTCTGTAACATCACTCACAAGACTTCCATAATTCAGGCTCTTGTTCTCTCTAGTAAAACAATGAATTAGAGACATTTATCTTTACAGTTTTCTGGTAATGATGTTGTTACATCTTTCTTTTATTTTCTTTATGTCACATTATCATTTTGGAGGCTTTCAGGTACACCCACTTTGGACAAAGAACAAAAAATTAAGAATATTGCAACTAATATCTAACCATCACTTCATCCAAGTATTATTGTTTTTTGCTTGTTAATGTGCTGTACCCTTTAATGAGTAATTAAGCTCAATAAGCACTTTTTTGTTTCTATTTATGAATACTATATAACAGTACTTCTGATCTTAGGCTGGCTTGAAAACTTGGTGAGAAAATTTATGCAACGTACTTTGAAGTGGTTGAAACTAGGCATAACTTGTTGTTCTTGTTATTATGAGTAATGCTGCTATGAACACAGTTGAGCTAATACTTTTGGAGTGTGAATGTGTGTCTTGAGGGTTTATGCTCACTAGTGGTATTACTTGATCCTTGGAGAGATTGACTCCCACTTTTCTGAGAAAATGCCATACTGTATTCCAGAGTAGCTGAACAAGTTTACACTCCCACCAACAATGGAAGAGTGCTCCCCTTGCTCTGCATCCTATCCAGCATAGGCCATCATCTGTGCCTTTTATCTTAGCCATTCTGACAGGTGCCAGGTGGTATCTCAGAATTGTTTTGATTTGCCTTTCTCTGATGGCTAAAGATGTTGAGCATTTTGTCAAGTGCCTTTCAGCCATTAGTAAATCTTCTGCTAAGAATTACCTTTTTAGTTATGAACCCCTTTTGAAAACTAGGTTATTTAGGGCTTGGGGCTCTCTCTAGTTTCTTGAGTTCTCTATATATTTTAGAGATCAGTCTTCTATCACTTGTAGGGTTGGTAAAAATCTTTTCCAATCATTTTGTTTTAATGATGTTTCCTTTATTGTTTTTTCAGCCTGTTTGTCTTTAGTGTATAGGAGAACTGCTGATTTTATTTTTAATTAATCTTGTATCCTGCTACATTGCTGAAGGTGCTTATCAGCTGTAGAAGTTCTCTGGTAGAATTTTTGTGGGCGACTTCTGAATACAATCATATCATCAGCAAATAGAGATAGTTTCACTTCTTCTTTTCCAATTTGTATCTCCTTAATCTATTTTTGTTTTCTTAATGCTTTGGCTAAAACTTCGAGAACTATATTGAATAAATAAGGTGACAAGGAACAGCTGTGTATAGTTCCTGAGATTAGTGGGATTGCTTTGACTTTCTCTCCACTTATTTTGATGCTGGCCGTCGGCTTCTTGTAAATCACCTTTATTATACTTAGAATTTTTCCCTGTATTCCTCATTCCAGGGCTTTTATCATAAAGGATTGTAGGATTGTGTCAAAGGCTTTTTCAACATTTAAGGAAGTAATCATGTGTTTTTTTCCCTTAAATTTGTTTATATGATGGATGACACTTATATTTTTTTCATATGTTGAACCATCCCTGTATTTCTGGGATGAAGCCTACTTGATGATGCTAGATACCCTTTTTTGTATGTTGTAATTGGCTTGGCAGAATTTCGTTGAGTATTTTTGTATCAATGTTCATGAGGGAGATTTGTCTGTAGTTCTCTTTCTTAGTTGCATCTTTGAGTGGCTTGTGTATCAGGGTGATTGTGACCTCATACAAGGAGTTTGGCAGCATTTCTTCAGTTTCCACTGCATGGAATAGTTTGTTGAGTATTGGTGTTAGTTCTTCTTTCATTGTCTGGTAGAATTCTGCAGTAAAGCCATCTGGTCTTGGGCTATTTTTATTTGGGCGACTTTTAATAACAGTTTCAATTTCCTTTGGTGTTATAGGTCTGTTTAGGTCTTTAATCTGTTCTTGATTTAATTTTGGTAATTGTTACTTTTCCATAAAGCTGTCCATTTCTTTTAGGTTTTCCATTTCAGTAGATTATAGATTTTCAAAGTATGACCTGATAATTCTCTGCATTTCCTGGTGTCTGTCATTATGTCTCCCTTTTTCTTTTTGATTTGTTTAATTTGAATACTCTCTTTATATCCTTTTGTTAATTTGGATAAGGGTTTGTCTATCTTGTTGAGTTTCTCAAAGAACCAACTCTTTGATTCATTGATTCTTTGTATTGTTCTCTTTGTTTCTATTGTACTGATTTCAGTCCTACCTTTGAATATTTCCTGCCATGTATTCCTTCTAGGTTAGTTTGCTTCTAATTGTTCTAAAGCCTTCAGTTGTTTTGTTTGGTCTCTTGTGTGAGATTTCTTTTGGTTTTTCATATAGGCATCTAGTGCTATGAATTTTCCTCTTATCACTGTTTTCATTGTGCCCCATAAGTTTGAGCATGTTGTAGATTTATTTAATTAAATTCTAGAATGTCTTTGATTCCTTTCTTAACTTCTTCCCTAACCCAGAATTGGTTCAATGTAGAGATGTTCAGTTTTCATGAGTTTGTGTGCTTTCTGTGATTTTTGTTGTTGTTGAGTTCTAACTTTAGACCATAGTGGTCTGGTATGATACAAGTGGTTATTCCCAATTTTTTTGTATCTATTGATATTTTCCTTCTGACCAAGTATGTGGTCAGTTTTAAAGAAAGTTCTATGGGGTGCTGAGAAATATGTATATTCCTTTGTGTTCAGATGAAAGCTTCTGTAAATATCTATTCAGTCCATTTGCATCATAACATCTGTTAGATCCCTTATTTCTTTGTTGAGTCTTTATCTGGTTGACACATCCAAGAGTGAACATGGAGTATTGAAGTCTCCCAATATTAGAGTGTGAAATTTGATGTGGGGTTTAAGTTTTGGTAGTGTTTCTTTTACATATGAAGGTGCCCTTATATTAGGGGCATAAATATTCAGGATTGAGATCTCATCTTGATTGATTTTTCCTGAGACACATAAGTAATGTTTGTCCTGGCCTCTTTTGATTGATTTTAGTTTGAAATCATTTTATTGAATATTAGGATGGCAATACCAGTTTGTTCTAGGAGTGATTTTATTGGAAAATATTTTTCCAACCCTTTTCTCTGAGCCTGTGTTTGTCTTTGGAGTTGAAATGTGTTTCTTGTTTGCAGCAGATGGTAGGCTGTTGTTTTTGTATCCATCATGTTAGGGTTTGTCTTTTTACAAGTAAATTGAGCTTATTGATATTAAGGGATACTAATGACCACTGATTCTTATTTCCTGTTATTTTTGGTGGTAGCTTGTGTATATTTCCTTTCTTTGTGCTTTTGTTCTGTGGGATTATTGATTCTTTGTGGTTTCATTTGTGTATCTGAGTTCCTGAGGCTGGAGTTTTCTCTCTAGTGCTTTCTGTTGTGCAGGATTTGTGGATAGGTATTGTTTCAATCTGTCTTTGTCGTGAAATATATTGTCTATTTCACCTATGGTGTTTGATAGTTTTGCTGGGTATAGTAGTCTGGGTTAGCAGCTATGCTCTTTTAGTATCTGTATAACTTCTGATATGGACCTTCTTGCTTTCATTGTTTTCATTGACTAGTCTGGCATTATTCTGATAGATCTGTCTTTATAGGTAAGTTGGCCATTTCTTTTGCAACTCTTAATATTTTTTCTTTATTTTGTATGTCTTGTAGCTTAATTATTATGTGGTGAACAGACTTCTTTACGGGGTCTAATTTGTTGATTGTTCTGTGAGCTTCTTGTATCTTTATAGTCATTTCCTTCTTTAGGTTGAGAAAGATTTCTTCTATGATTTTATTGACTACATTATCTCTGTGCCTTTGAGCTGATATTCTTCTCCTTCTCATCCTATTATTCTCAGGTTTGGTCTTTTCATAGTAGTCTAAATTTCCTGAATGTTTTGTGTTATGACTCTTTTAATTTTGTTGTTTTCTTTGAGTGATTTATCTATTTCCATTATTGACTCTTCTACTGCAGAGATTCCCTCTTCCATCTTTTGGATTCTGTTGGTTATGCTTGTTTCTGTATTTCCAGATTGTTTCTTCAGATTCTCTATTTTCTTCTTTGCTTCATTTCCTGCCTTCTTTATTGTTTCTATTTCAATTTTTAGTTCCTTGAGTGATTCTTTCATTCTTTGAATTTCTCTTTCTTGATTTTCTTTCAAGGGTTTACTCAGTTCTTCCAAAATTTTATTTGTATTTTCTTCTATTTCTTTAAGGAACATTTTTATATCCTCTTTTAAGGCTTCTATAATCTTTATAAAGGTGTTTGTGTTGTTGTTTCCTTCCATTTCCTCTTCATTGTTCTGTCCAGGTCATGGTGTTGTAGAATCATCAGCTTCTTCTGGTGGTGCTTTGGTGTTCTTTATATTGTTATATATATTCTTGCACTAGCCTCTGCCCATTGCTTCCTAAGTTTACTTTTAGTCACATCTTAGTGGAATCTTAGCCAGTTGTGGCCACAGAGGTTGTAGGTTTCCTATATGCTCTGGACATGGAGTATGCAAAATTTCTTACTCTGGACAGGCCACAAGATCTGTACTGTCTAAAGGCTCTGTCTCTCACTCTGCTTTCTAATTCTGTTCTGGACCTGGGCTCCTTGCTGTCTGAAGACATATGTTCTGTACAGTTCTATATATGAAAGCAAAAGGTGTTTTCAAATTGGGAATATATTATATAATTTTAATGCCAGCGCTAAACCTGAGGACAAATTTACATATGTTCTGAATAGCTTGTCATTGTTATTGTTGTTATTCCATTTAAAACATTCAGCATAGCTACTGTATAAAATCTAGTAAGGAGTTCAAGCTCATTTTTAAAAATTGGAATGACATTTTTATTAAAATATTTTTCAACTTGAGAGTTTTTATATTTATAAATTTTGATAATTTTTAAAATTCAATTTTTATAATGTATATGTACTTTGATACTTTTTTCTTTTGACTTAAGTTTTTCCTTTTACATATCATTCATTGTTCCTCCTACCTCCCCTTCTTCCCCTCCCCATCTCCCCCCACCACTTATATACCCTTCAAAAGGAATAAGGCCTCCCTTGAGTAGTCAATACATGCCAACATACCAAGTTGAGACAGGACACAGCCAGTCCACTCTGTATCAAGTCTAAGCAAGGCATCCTACCATAGGGAGTGAGCTCTAAAAAGACAGTTCATGTACCCAAGATAATTATAGTCCATAGCCAAGGGGCCCATTAACAGGTAAACTATCACCCTCAATCTGAGGGCCTCGTTAGGTCCCATGAAAGCTCTCAGGATGTCAATCTGGCATGCATGAGCTTCCATAAGGTATATCTATGGTATTCTCCTTTGTGTTCTTGATCAATGCCCACCCACAATCTCGACCTTGCTCTCTAGGCTACCTTCAGTCTCTTTAACTAAACTCCAGGAATGAGACAAAGTGTTTGATTGTTAGTATCTGCATGTACTACCATCATTCATTGGATGTAGATTCTGTAAATAAACTTAGGGTATAACCAATTTGACTATAAGGAAAGGCTAATTCAGGCACACTCTCCAGAATGGCTATGAGTCTTTGTTAAAACCTCGTTGTGATTCCTGTGGATTTTCCTAGCACCAAGTGTCTCCCTAAACTCATGATGGCACTTTCTGTCAAGGTATCTCTTTCATTGCTCAACCTCTCTGACTTTCTCCCAACTTGGCCATTATAATCCTCATGTTCCTGGACCCTATCCTTGTCACTCTACACTTCCACTTAGTTCCCTGGGAGATCTTAACCATTTCCCCTTCTAAGGGCAATCCATGTGTATCCCTCATCGTATCCTTTTCTCTAGCTTTCCTGGGTTTATGGAATCTAGCCTGTTTATCATTTGTATGTATTTACTATCCAGTTATGAGTGAGTACATACTGTGTTTGTCTTTCTGGGTCTGAGATACAACATTCAGGAAGATTTTTTCCTAATTCCATCCACTTGCCTACAAATTTCATGATACCATTGTTTTTTGTTTTGTTTTGTTTTGTTTACATTGAGTAATATTCCATAGTGTACATATACCACATTTTATTTATTCACATTTTGGTTGAGGAGCACCTAGGTTGTTTCCACATTCTGCTTCTTATGAATAATGCTACTTTGAACACAGTTGAGTAAGTGTTTTTGTGGTGTGGTTGAACGTCTTTTGAGTATGTGCCCAAGAGTGGTATTGCTGGATACCAAGGTAGGCTGATTCCCAATTTTCTGTGAGACTGTCATATTAATTTCCAGGGTAGTTGTAAACGTTAATATTTCTACCAAGAGTGGAGGAGTGTTTTTGCTCTCCATATTCTCTCTAAATAGGCTGTCATTAGTGTTTTGATCTTAGACAATCTGACAGATGTAAGATGATATTTCAGAGGATTTTTTGATATATATTTTACTGATGGCTAAGGATTTTGAAGTCTTTCTTAAGTGCCTTTTGAACATTTGAGATTATCCTGTTGAGAATTCTCTGTTTAGATCCCTAACCCATTTTTAATTGGGTTGTTTAGTTTTTTTTTAAGTCTAGTATCTTGAGTTTTTCATGTATCTTAGAGATCAGTCCTCTGTCTAAAATCAAACTGGTAAAGATCTTTTACCATTTTGTGGGTTGTTGTTTTGTCTTATAGACCATGTCTTTTGCTTTACAAAAGCTTCTCAGTTTGAAGAGGCCCCATTTATTAATTGTTTCATTGAGTTTCTCTGATATTGGTGTTATGTTTAGAAAGTGGTCTCCTGTTCAAGGCTATTTTCTACTTTTTCTTCTATCAGGTTTAGTATAACTAGATTTATGTTGATGTTTTTGAACCATTTGGACTTGAGTTTTGTGCATGGAGATATATACTGATCTATTTGCCATATTCTACATGTTGACAATTAGTTATGCCAACATCACTTGTTACAGATGCTTTCTTTTATTCCATTGGACAGTTTTGTCTTCTTTGTCATGAATCAGGTATTCATAGGTGTATGAATTGATGTCAGGGTCTTCAATTGCATTCCATTGGTTAACATGGCAGTTTTCATGCCAGTACCAAGCTGTTTTTATTATTATACCTCCATATTAAAGTATGGTGTGAGGGTATCTATTGCCTGTGTTTCATGGGTGTGGCTAACTTCTTTGTGTTGGAGATTTTTTCAAGTACTTTCTGTAGGACAGGATTTGTAGACATGTATTGTTTAAATCTGGTTTTGTCATGTAATATCTTGTTTTTACCATTTATAAAGGGACCACAGATGCCAGCTCAAACTACCATAACCAGCCAGTATCTGTGGTCCCTTTGTATCTGCAGAAGTCCCTCCAGAACATTCTGGCTTTTAGAGTTTCCATTGAGAAGTCAGTTGTAATTTTGATAGGCCTGCCTTTATGTTACTTGAACTTTTTTTTTTTTGCTGTTCCTTTTAAAAATTTAGTTTTCATTTAAAAATTTTAAAATATACCTACCACTGTTCCCCCTCCCACCCCTTTTCACCATCATCCTCCATTTCCTTACCTCATCCCTCCAAACATTAATTAGACAGGGTAAGGACTCTCAAAATGAGTCAATGCAGTCTGGCATATACAGTTGAAGTAGGACAAGGCTCCTTTCCTCTGTACTGAGATGCATCTTTCTTTAGTTTGGGAAAGTTTTTTTCTATAATTATGTTGAATATATTTCCTGTGCCTTTGAGCTGGAATATTTTTTCTCTATTCCTATTATTCTCAGATTTGGACTTTTTTATAGTGACACATGCCATGTATGTTTTGCGTTAAAAATTTGTTGGATTAGAAATACAGACACTTGGCTGTCTGCTCGCTGTCTGGGGTGTCGCAGAGGTCCTGCCTTGCTGCAGACCACTCGGGGGGCAGGTGTGTGTGAAGCGAAGCTCTGCCGGAGATTTTATCCAAGAAGTGCATCCCTCCCAAAGGCTGAAGGAACAAATGTAACAGGGATTGAAGAAATAGTCATTCCAAAAAAGAAAACATGGGATAAAGTGGCTGTTCTTCAGGCACTTGCAACCACAGTAAATAGGGACCCTACAGCTGTACCTTATGTATTTCAAGATGACCCTTACCTCATACCAGCCTCTGCTTTCGATTCTCGTTCATTTTTGTTGGCAAAGAAGTCTGGAGAGAATGCAGCAAAGTTTGTTATTAATTCACATCCCAAATATTTTCAAAAGGATGTAGCTGAGCCTCATATACCGTGCTTAATGCCTGAGTCATCTGAATCTCAGATTGAAGATGTGAGTGAAGCTGCCCTCCTGGAACGAATAAGACTCAGGAAGGTCAAGGCTTCTGTGGACCTCTTTGATCAGCTCTTGCAAGCAGGAAGCACAGTCTCCCTTGAAACAACTAATAGTCTCTTGGATTTATTGTGTTACTATGGTGACCAAGAGTCCCCAGCTGACTATTCTTTTCAACAAACTGAACATGCAGAAAACTTGGATGAGGCCACAGAGGAAAATAATCAAACATCCAAGATGAAGACTGTTCCTTGGAAAGCACAAAACAATGCTGAGAGAATCTTTGCTCTAATGCCAGAGAAGAATTTGCACTCCTACTGCACAATGATCCAAGGGATGGTAAAGCACCTAGCCCATGCACAGGCATTGAAGTTGTACACCGAATTATTAAATGACAGACTTCAAGCTAATGTATATGCCTTCAATGCATTGATTGAAGCTGTGTTTCTATCCAGTGAGAAATTTGAGGAAAAATGGAATAATATATTGGATCTGCTGAAAGATATGGTTGCACAGAAAGTAAAACCAAACCTGCAGACTTTTAATGCTGTGTTGAAGGGTCTCCGAAAGGCTTACCTGTTTGGAAAGGTGCCAGCCTTACAGACACTACGTGAAATGAAATACCTTGGAATAGAACCCTCACTTGCAACATACCATCATATTATTCATGTCTTTTATCAGCAAGGGAGCTCTCTAAAAATTCCATCCCTCATCATCTACGATATCATGAATGAATTAAAGGGAAAGAAGTTTTTTCCACAGGACCTGGATGATGATAAATTCTTTCTGTCGGCTATGAATGTGTGTTCATCTCTCAGAGATTTAGAGCTTGCTTACCAAGTACATCGTCTTTTAAACACGGGGGACAACCGAAAATTGATTGGAAATGATTATGAACGTAATATCTATTATTCGAAGTTTTTCGGTTTGATTTGCTCAATGGAACAAATTGATGTCACCTTGAAGTGGTACAAGGACCTAGTACCTTCAGTGTTCCTGCCCCACTCCCGGGGAATGATAGGTCTCCTCCAGGCCTTGGATGTGGCCGGTAGGCTAGAAATGGTTCCTCAAATTTGGGAAGATAGTAAAGATTATGGCCATACTTTTCGAGATGCCCTGAGAGAAGAAATCTTGATGCTCATGGCCAGGGATAAACACCCACCAGAGCTTCAGGTGGCATTTGCTGACTGTGCTGCTGATATCAAATCCACATATGAAAGCCAAGATTCCCGGAAGGCTGCTTCTGATTGGTCAGCCAACCCTCTCCAGTATATAGCTGTCCTTTTCTTAAGAGGTGGCAGAATCCAGGAAGCATGGAGAATGTTGGCACTTTTCAAAAAGCATAATAAGATCCCCAAAAGTGAATTGCTGGAGGAGTTCATGGACACTGCCAAAGCATTTGATAATCCTGCTTTGGCCATTGATGTCGTGAAACTGGCAAGTGCCTTCAGCTTGCCTGTTTGTGAGAGCCTTGCCCAAAGAGTAATGATGGATTTCACAGTCGACCCCAAAGACAAAGAAGCCCTGAGTAACCTGACTGCAGCCAACAGCAGTAGCGATGGAGACTCCAGCAGTGACAGTGACAATGACATCAGTGAAGACAAAAGAGAGTGAGACGTGGCTAGAATGTGTGAGGTGGTAAAATAAGCAGATACAGGGCTGGGGATGTATAAAAGCTCAGTGGTGCGGCTCTAGCCTAGCAGACACAGACAATGGAGTTCATCTCCGGCACCGTGAAGATGCAGATCTGGGCAGTTTTTTGCCTAGACAGTGACCAGCACTGTGAGGTCCATGGCTCTTGGAGAAGAAGAAATCCCACACCCAATGCAGTATCTGTAGAGTACGTTCCCACTAATCGTCATGTTAAGAGCTCATTGGCCTTTGCTGCCTGCCTGCTTTGTGATCCTTTGGCCTGGAGATAAAATTTTAAATTGGCTTTCATGCAGGTGCATAATTGTTGTTGAATTATTTGTATCCCAGTTTGGGAAGTACTTATTGTGAAGAACTGTCTTAGGACTAATTAAATCAGAAGCAAATTGCTGGTTTAAAAACAAAAAAAAAGAAAAAAAAAGAAATACAGACACCCATCCAGAGCAGAGTCAAGAGTGAGGAGATTCTGGCACCGGGACCACCTGTCTGGAGAGTCCCTATCCAGGACCAGGGTCAATCCCTAGGGTCTGATCTCAAGACTCTATTTAGCAGACAGAAGCTTGGCTGTAGCTGTGAGGGGCTCCTCCATGTAATCCCTAAAAGAAGGGACTTCACATGCTGGTTCATGCCTCTAGGGAGAACTGTGTCATCAGAGGACTGAGGCTTTGAAATTCAGACCCCTGTCCAGAGTAGAGTCAGAGATAGAGCAGAGCCCTTGCTCAGAGAAGACAAGAAACACATAAGTCCTCTTTCCCCAACTGTCTATGAGCTGAATAATCATGAACCACTGAAGCCATGGGAGGATGCCAGTGCAAGAATACTTATAACATTATAAAGAACAATAAAGCAACACCAGAAGAAACTGGTGGTTCTACAACACCAAGACCTGAGCAGAGCAATGAAGAAGAGAAAACAGAAGGAAAAAGCAGCAAAAACATCTTTATGAAAATTATTGAAGCATTCCTTCAAAGAGGATTTTAAAAAATTCCATGAAAGAAATGGAAGAAAATACAAACAAAAAAATGCAAGAGATGAACAAATCCTTGAAAGAAAACCAAGAAAAGGTAAACCAATAATGAAAGAAACATTCCAGGAACTAAAAATTGAAATAAGAGCAATAAAAAAGGCACAAAATGAGGCAAAGATGAAAAATCAGAAGAAAAGAAAAGAGCTGGAACTGCAGATGCAAGCATAGACAAGAGGTGGAAGAGAGAATCTCAGGAGTGGAACACTAAGTAGCAACAATAAATACATCAGTCAAAGAAAACACTAAAACCAATAAAACAATAACGAAAAATGTTCAAGAAATATGGGACACCATGAAAAGACTTAACCTGAGAATAATAGGAATAAAAGAAGGAGAAGAATAACAACTCAAAGGCACAGATAATGTATTCAATAAAATCACACAAAAAATATTTTGCTAACTTAAAGAAGGAAATGCCTATAAATATACAAGAAGCTTACAGAACACCAAAAGGATATGACTCCCCCAAAAAAGTCTACTTGCAATTTAATAATCAAGCCACAAAACATACAGAACAAACAAAAATTTTGAGAGCTGTGAAAGAAAACGGCCAACTTACTTATAATGGCAGGCCTATCAGAGTAACACCTGATTATTCAATGGAAATGATGAAAGCTAGAAGGGCTTGGTCAGAAAACATACAGTCAGCTCTCTGCGGCATCCCAGCGCACTCTGGAGCAGGGGCAGCTGACTCTGCATCTGGCCACACACACAGCTCCTGCTGCTGAAGGAATCTGCAAGGCTCCCCACTACGACCCCGAACTGAGTGAACTGAGCAAACCAACTGCAGGGGTCTCTGAGGGGCGGATTCGAACCCTGACCAGAGGTGAGGAGGGTTCAGCAGGCCTCAGCGCCTGTATCCTTACCTGGGAGGGAGAGATGAGCTCCCATTGCCTCCGGTTCCGCCACCTGGACTGGTGCTCTCTGCCGCGTCACAGTGCACTCAAGAGCAGGGGCAGCTGAACTCTGCACCTGGCTACACCCACATCTCCTGCTGCTGAGGGAACCTGCAAGGCTCCCCACTACGACCCCGAACTGAGCAAACCAACAACTGCAGGAGTCTCTGAAAGACAGAATCAAACCCTGACCAGAGAGGTGACAGGAGACACACAAACCAAAGTGCCACAACTGACCGGTTCCCATCTAATCGTGAACCACTGAAGCCATGGGCAAACGTCAGTGCAAGAAATTACATAATAATACAAAGGGCAACATGGTAACTCCAGAAGAGAGTGGCGATCTTACAAATACAAGACCTGAACTGAGAAATGAAGAGGAAACAGAAGGAAGCAACACCAAAAATTCCTTTTTGATGATCATCGAAGCTCTCAAAGAAGATATGAAAAAAAGCCTTAAAGAAATAGAAGAAAATACAAACAAAAAATTGGAAGAGATGAACAAATCTATGAAAGAAACATGCCAGGAACTAAAAGCTGAAA